>VDFB02345824.1:84625-162750 GCA_007258455.2 Sequoia sempervirens | reverse complement strand
AGAGGCCATATCTTCATATCATGAACAAGCAGCTACAGGTCTGGAGCTCTGATACCATGTTAGAATCCAAGATCACCTGCATGCAAGATGGATACCTGTCACATGCAAAAGATATGAAGAACCGAAAAAGCTATTCTCTGTAAACCTCTCAGTAAAAATGCATTAAGAGAATCAAATATTACAAAGAGATCAATCCTTATGAGAGAGATCAAGAAACCCTAAAAGGGAAACCCTAAATGAAACCCTAGTGTGCACACTTAATAATTAATCAATTATTAATGTTCCTAAGTTTAACTTAAGTAACTAAAGGAATAAGTGACTTAATTAATTAACCAATATGATATAATTAATTAAGCATAATAACAATACTCTAACGAGAAATAATTAAGAACTTAATAATTCTATGAAAGAAAAAATTGAGAAGCATATTAACAATTCTATAATGTTAAATATAATTCTTAAAAACTAATTATAAGGTTTTAAATAAAATTATATATAAAATATTAATAAAATAATAATGTAGATAAAAATATCTTTCTGATGGCTTTTGGTTCTTTCAAATGCTTCCATCCTTCAAAACCTAAATCATGGATTATGTAGGTCCCCATGCCTATCTCCTCAAAAGTGTTGTAGGGATCGCTAGCCCAATTTCCATTGTCCATTGTTCTAGTCGTTCGTCTGGGATAGTAGTACTACTGCTAACTTCATCCACAAATGGTTCTAAAATGTAAATTACACATTTTCAGCAATAAAAAATTGATTAGGCTCAAACAAGACAAAAGTCTTATTCTCTATGCAGTGCATGTTCATAGGATCAAAGGGGATCTTCATTCTAGCACCATATCTAGTCCTCAAGAACATTTGTGTGTAACTAAGGATAGGTATCCTCCTACCTTTGCAATAAAGCCCTTTGAAAGGCACAAATCAAAAGCAACAAGAATCTAAATTACAACAATGTCCTAGGCAATTGTCAAATTAGGGCAGGCATATGAGGACAACAGCAAGTCTTTTACAACTCCAAATATGTTGATAGGGGTGCCATCCAACTAGATCACTCCTTTATCCATGGGTCCATAAACTAGCCTCAACACTTTTGCTACTTCTTAGGCATAACTAATGTGTTAAACCTAGATTTTATCATGCAGTTATGAATCAATTTATCTCCATATATCAAGTTGAGGTAGAAAGGCTTAAGCTTGTTTTGGCTTAACTCATTCCCAACAATTTACAAGACCACAAGCTGCTTTTGAGAAACTTCCAATGCACTTGCAGCCTTGTCTTTCTATTTGCCTAGCACCTTTTGTCACTTCAAAGAATCTTCCAACAACTCCATTATGAATGAATGAACAATACTTCTCAAAGAGGCATAATAACTATGGATTTCTTCAATCAATCCACTATGTCAAACAAGCTTACAAATTTTACTCCTTTGATAGCATGTGGCACCCATTGAAATCTGGTATTCTCAACTAAGGGATAGATAGCTTTGTGTTTCCTAGGCAGGATTTTTAAATGCTTGGAAGTAACAAGAACATGCAATTTAGATGCAACTGGTATATTTGTCATGTCCCCCGAAATTGTAGCATTAAGATATAAAACATCGAAAACAAGATAAATAAAATACATATTAAAACATTAACTATTTAATATTATTATAATTATAATTATCAAGGACAATATTATAAATATTAAATATAATACTGTAAATACCGAAATATATTTACTAAATATTATAATCATTATAATAATGTGAAATACATAATATATCAATATAAAAGATAATATTATAATTATGAATATAAATATAAATATATTGAATAGCATGTTGATTACAATCATTATATGTAATGTCCATGTGCCCTGTGTGCGGGTGCATCCCGACAAGGCCATGTGTCCGGTAGGCTTGCGTAAGACCACAGATTCTCTGGTGGTGGAAGATTCCTCCCTAGTTGTCACCCTTAACACCCTGGGTAGCCACCCTCACTACTAGGCCGGTCTTTTGGTGTAGTGGTTAGGCCTACATTGGTATCAGAGCTTGCAAACCTGCCATCCTGTGGAATCTAGCATTAAAATTTCAGTTCAATTCATTTGTGCCTAGCATTTAATCAGAACTCAAAACTTTTTGCAACCTGTTGGGTATTTCAGAGTTAAGTTTCAAATTGAATCATGGCTTCTAATGAAGAAAAAAGTTTGGCAAGGACACTTTGCATTGCAAGAAAAAGGCTCGAAAAAGAATTTCAGTCAAGGGAAGATGAAGTGAACATACTTCATATGTTGGAACAATGTTTGAGTCGGATGAAG
The DNA here is from genome assembly GCA_007258455.2 of Sequoia sempervirens. Taxonomy (NCBI): domain Eukaryota; kingdom Viridiplantae; phylum Streptophyta; class Pinopsida; order Cupressales; family Cupressaceae; genus Sequoia; species Sequoia sempervirens. The sequence continues at coordinate 160,449 of VDFB02345824.1, read as the reverse complement.
CAGTCACCTTCTGAGGTGATGCAGTTGGCATTAACACCTGCAGTGACCTCTTTGAATCAGCCTTATTGGCTGAGGCATCCTGATGAAGAAACCAAGCTACTGGTTACTTCTTGTTTCAGTGAAGTGATGAGAATTGTGGTACCCCAGGTGCCCTATGATGATGTTACTATGAAGAAAATACTACACATGATTGTAGAAAGTTTTCAGGATCTTGATGAAACTGGTAGCAGTGTGTACTTCAGAAGAGCGGCTATATTGAAGACGTTTTCAGAAATCAAAACAAGTATATTGCTCATAGATTGGGGTATGGAAGATCAAATATATGATTTGTTCCATTACCTCTTCAATTCAACTTGGAGTGATCAAGAGGAGGATGTAGTTGCAGCCATAAGGGACATTCTGGTTCTAACTATCAAAGAGGTTGATGACATTCCTCAACCTATCCTATCTCTTTTACTGGATGTTCATGAACAGGAAAGATTTCTTCAACTGTTGATAAGTTGATCAAAGATTTGTTCAATCAGTGTGAGGAAAAACCGAAGGCTTACTTGAAGAAGGCAGTGCAAATAAATGAGGAGATACCTTTAGACATGCATTTGTCTATGCATACTATGGATGAGTGCAATGAGGCATCAACAGTTTTGGATACATTTGAGGAAGTCACAAGTGCAGAACCAGCGGAGATGATTAATATGTCTACTGATGATAATCTCCAACCAGCTAATGAATTGCTCTTTCATTTCAACAATTCGGACAGATTTTGGTTCGAATTCCAAACCAAACATATGAGGGAAGAAGACGAAAATTCTTCCATTATTATTGCTGATTTGATTATTTCTTAGGATTCGTGCATTGAGGAAGACACTGGGGAAGTTGATTCTAGTGGACACAAATCTGATTTCTCTTTGCTTGAAACTGATTTGAAGCAAAGAGCTACTGACCTTGAGCATACCATTGTTGAGATGAGGAGAGAAGCACAACAAATTTGTGCCAGTCTTGGGAGCACAATTGAGAAGAATTCTGATTTCATTTCACCTCGTAACAGCACTTCGCCAACACCTCTAGGTCATGATTGGAGCAATCAAATTTGCTATCTGCTGAAAAAGAAGTTCAAGCTTTATCTAAACTAGATGACACACATGGGTATGTGGAAAATCTGATTTTAGGTTTATAATGTGCCAAGGAATCAAGGTGTGTGTAATATTTCCCTTGCTCATTTGAAATCAATTAAGAATGTCATGGAAGAAATCAAGATAGATTTTTTGCATGTAGTTCATGATAGAGACAGAGCTACTAAAGTTGTTGATGAAGCTTTGGAATTGAACAAGCAAACGAAGGCTGAATTGTTTGTTGTCCAAAAGTCTTTAAGAGAAGCTGAAAATCAGATTATTGCTGCTCATTTTTTCAAGGAACAAGAAAACAAAGAAAGAGCTGAAGAGATTCAAGAGGTCATTGAAGAGCTTGACCACATACAAGAGACTTATGACTTGGATCATTGTCTTGAAAGAATAGAGAATTTAAATTTTCATCAACATGATTTTCATTTTTTGATAATCCCTTATTTGAAGTTGGTGAAAATGTGTTCTATGAAAATTTATTCTTTGAGTTAGATGAAGGAATTTCTTCAGATGCTAGTGATGAAGGGTGGGATTCAGATACTTCCAGCAATGGAAGATTGATGCAAGATCTGGATTGTGATAATGTTACTGCTGCCCATTGCCCATTCACTCTACATGAAATGGAAAATCAAGGTATGCATATAAATGAGGTTCTAATTCCTGACCAGCAACAGAGAATTGATTGGGTAAGTCAATTGGATAGAGCTGATTGGCAATTTGATGGTGAGTTTTTTCGATCATTGTTATAGTTGTTTGTGAGGATTCTATCTGATTCTTTTCATGTATCAAAGTTTCCAAGTTCAGCAAATTTCATAATTGAGTTTGATGATGAAGTGAATTTCCTTGAAGTGTTTTGGCAATTCTTGTTCCATGGTATTAGTTTTAATATCTTCATGGATTTCAGATTTGATGAACACTTTTTGGAGTTTCAAGAAGTATTGACGCATATTGGGCATGCAAATCAGATGATTTTAATCAAAGTAGCACAGCAAATGCATGGTGGTTTTTTCCTACAACTCTCTTGGAATCCTGGAATCATGTGGGATTCAATGAATGTTGAAGAAGAGTTTATTGATTTCATTCAGTTGATTTTCAGAATGGCTGATAGGAACAATATGGCGATAATAGTATCAAGCACTATTTTCAGCACAGATTTTTGGCAACCTCCAATATTGATTTGGGATCCTGGTATTCAGTTTGGCTTGCAAATGCAATCTTCGGGACAGAGGGAACTGTAATGTCCCAATTTTTATAAGTTGACATTGTGATTTAATAATTAATTTTAGGTTGCCAAAAGGTTAAGTTTTTTAAGGCAGCTTGAATTAATTATTTATTGGTGCAAAGAGTAACTTAAGTCAGCAAAGTAAAATATATTGAATAAGTTACTTTTGAAAACAGAATTAAATTTTAAAAGTGAAAATGAGAAAAGATGGGAATTCAAACAGTCACAGTGAGTTACAAATTGGAGAGAATAAGAGTTTGTTGGAGCTCATTGTTGAGGTAGGTTGGATTTTTGGAATTTTGGTAAAGGATTTGGCTGGATATTTTCCAGAACTTTGTGAGGACAGAACTTCTCTTCACAAAGAATATCATCTACGGAATTGAAAGATATTCCCTAGGTGATCGCAGGCAGTCTTATTCAAAGATTGTGCAAGAACTTCATTGTCGATGAATTTTCATGTGTTCTCAAATTAAATGGAAATATTATTGAAATTTTGTGTATTGTAGTTTGAAATTTTAATGGACTGGAGTGTTAAATCTAATTGTATTGAAGCTGTATATTGAAAAATAAAGTCGGGTTTTCAGTGAAAGCTGTAGAATATTGCGATTTCTTTACAACAATTTTGTCAAGGAATCGAATTATCTCTGCTTAGACGTGACAAGTATGGCATAGTGACTGCTATATTGAGGAACTATCGGGTTTCTTTTGATACATGGAGCAAATGTTTTGGCAGTCTGTTGATATTCCTGCACTTCATGATAGATAAATGGTTAATTGGTTGTTGTTTCAATGTACATGAAGCCATGTTTTCTCGTTAAGAAGAGCCAAAAGATTTAAAGAAATGTTTGGAAATGAGTTATCGCAAGAATATTTGTATTGGCGTCTAGGAAACTTATATTATATATATAATTTTCAGACGGGTAATTTTGGGAGAGCCGCAACTAGTCTCGAAGCAGTTTAATTACTTACAGTTGTGTGTAAGGTCGAGTCATCTCCCCTAGTGGAGTCACCTTTGAAAAGGCATGAGATACATATTCATGAGTGGCAAGTAGTCGAATTCTGAAGAGATGATTAAGCTTTGAATAAGATATCAAAGGAGTCAATGAATATCGGGATTTCTTCAATTTCTTCGGAGCCACTGCATATTCTTATTCTATCGTTTCTTTCATTCATTTGCCATGCCATATCACATTAAGAAGACCGCCACCTATATCAAGGAGTCGTTACATCCTCTTAAGCCATTTCTATTCAAGAATTAAATACTCAAGAGTTGGATGTTCGAGACTGTTGTACCCCAAAATTACAAATTTTGCTATACTTAGACATTTTGAAGAAATGAGTAAAGTCTTGTTAAATTTGTCAAAAAGGTCAAAATTTGGGTGTGTTCTTGGTATGAGGATAAAAATTCAGCTTCAAATCTCGATCTTGCCCCGCTCAGAGCGACCTAATCCACAAAACCCGATCTCGCCATCCCTACTTTTGTGGAAATTTCAAAAAATAATAATCAACTTTGTTTTTTAGTTTTCAACGATACCGGCAAAATTTCTTTCGCAAAATAGAAAGTTGTCCGTCGGTCCAAACTGATTTTGATTGCCCAAATACTTCCATATTAGGTCGGAAAATAAAATTCAAAGATAGTTTGCCCTAGTGGGTCTATTTGCTTTTTTCAGGCATTTCGTGAGCTCCAAAGTCATCACCGGAGGATGCAGCTAACTGCCAGCGCTGATTCAACACTCAAGCTACCGAATGTAAGGTGGAAGTAATGAAATACGCTGAATGAGAAGGTGAAGTTGAAATTTCGCGGAAATTTGATCTGTTCTGCGAAATATGGGCTACTCTGTGGGAAGATAGGTTTCATCTTTTAGGGCACCGATATGAATTAGGGTTTATTTTAGTCAAAGTTATTTAGAATCCTCCTACCGCAATGAAGTCCGGGCAAAGCAGCGCATTCTGATCATCCAAGAGTCCTGACCAGATCAAACAAAGGAGTTTCAATCGAAGATTTAATGAAAATCAAGGAAAATACCAAAGAAATATTCTAAGTCTTTGAACTTCAAGGCTCAAAAGCCTGGGGCTAGCTGAGGCTAACTCAAATGTATAGGTTTGGTGATGAGATCAACCTTTCGTATCTGGCCAGCCGCAATCCGCGCTTTCATTAGAGCATTCGACTGTTGTTCTCCTTAAAAAATCCAGACAAAGTTAAGGTACTGTGATGAAGGTTCAAATTTGAAGATAAAATCAAATAAAAAATATTCTAAACCGAGCAAATGGGAGCCCCTTGAAGAGAAAGGCTTTGATGATTTTGAAGGCCTAAATGGATGATTTTGCCAGTAAAGCTTCCAAGATGACTTCCTCAGAATTGATCATGCTTTCCAATGAGATCACCGGCACGACAATCGGAGATGGCAGTCACTAGATGTAGCAGACAAAAAAGAGGGTCTAACAAGAGCCAAAGTTAAAAGCAAGAAGAAAATATGGAAAATGTATAATCCAAAGTTGGGTACCCTTTAACTTTCCAAGGGCAAGCTTGTTTCAACTTGCAAGAGATCCCTCTCAATCTCCTCAAGTTTTCGTAACGAGCCCAACCATCAGTCAATCTGATGCCCGGGTCTTCAAATCTGATAGGATCGTCTGTAGAAGAGGAATTGATGAAGAAATAGAAAAGTTTCTAAGTCTGGTAAAGATGGGCGCCCCTGGAGAGAAAGGGTGCCCAAGGTTTTGAAGCTCTAAATGATAGAATTTGCCAATGCAGCGCCTAAGATCACCTCATTAGATTCAACCAAGTTATCCAACAGAACTGATGGTCAATCAATCTGATTAGTGTAGCTCCCAAAATTAAGATTTCATTAGAAGATCAAAGGGAAATGAAGAACTTGAAAATCATGCAAAAATGGCTAACACTGTGAAGGTTCAGAGCCCCTGGAGGAAATAGGCTCCCATGAATTTGAAGGTCAAAACGAAATTTTTAGCCAGAAGTGCCTCCAGGGAAATCTTCTCAGAATCAGTCAAGCTTCGCGATGAATCATCCAACTCGTCCATCCGATCAACCTGGAAGCCAAAAATCGAAGGCCAAAAAATGGTTCAAAATTGAGAAAAGTTGAAAAACTCCAAAAATTGGTTAAGTCTAGAAGAAGTTGGCGCCCCTAGCCAAGAAGGGCGCCCAACTTGTCATGCCTTAGCCAAAATTTTCAAAGTTTCAAAAATTACAAGATGAAGAGAATGTCCAAGTTCATTGAACAAGCTGATTTTAGGGTTTGGAGGATTAAAGCAAAAGAAAGCAAAGCTATTTCAAACCCTAAATCTATTTAAGTCATCTCTTCAATGCAATTTTCATCATTATTGTAGGTGGCGTCCAAAGGAGAAGAGTAGAGCAGCAGATTTGAAGTTTTAATTCAAGATTCAAGAGCTCAAGGTTGCTGATTTTCAAGAATAATTTTCAAACTAGCAACATAAGACCTTGCTTTTTCATGCTTTTTCATCCAGAAGATCAAATTTTTGAAGAAGGTCAAAGATTTTAATTTTCAGCCATCTAGGTCTCTTCATCTCATTCTTCTGAAGAATTTTTGAGGAAATTTATCAAGTTGCAGCAACTGCTTTTTTCTTGCATGTCAATGAAATCTTCAGGGTTTGCAAATTTTGATCATCTGGGTCCTCTCAAAACAGTCTTCTAAAGAAAACCCATATCACAACTTTTTCAAGAAAAATTTCAAATTCTAGGGTTGGCTGTTTTTTCGATCAGCCCTCAGTGTTTTTCAAATCTGATCAACTGGGTCCATTTCTAATTGCATTATGAACAAAACCCAGGTGCCAGCTTTTTTCATGAAAAATTGAAGAAATTAGGGTTTGCTGCTTTTTCAGTCTAAATTCAAAATTTTCAAAAATGGACGATCTGGGTTGTCTTACAATGAAATTGAAAGAACTACATATCTCAGGAAAAATTTCAAAAATTTGTCTATATTTGAAGAAGAAAACAGCATTCTTAAAAGAACTAAACATAGGCTAGTTTATAGTCATTTTCAAGGTTTTCAGCTGGTGAGTACACCTCTGAAGCCGCACTCACAACCCATTCATATCAAAAACCACCATCTCACGCAAAGAACGGAAAAGATGTGATATGTAAAAAAAGTGAAAAGCAAATGTAAAAGAGTTGCACGCTCTTTCTCTATGGAAATCAAGATAAGTGTCAGAAGCATAAAGTTGCAAAGCTGCCAAGTTATCAATTAGTGAGTCATCTTTTGAGGCAGCGATGTTTTTCAAGAACAGAACTCATAAAGCAACTGAAGAAGCAAAAGATTCTCTAAGTTCTAACACGTATGTTTGATCTTGAGAATTAGAATATTGCACTGAACAACACAATTCTCTCGCTTTTACGTCAATAGATTTAAAAGCAACTTTCATCAGAAGCTTTTCCACTTCTTTCTATTCTGGGAACAATTTTATCCATTCTTTGAACAGCGAGAAAGAAGACAATGCAATAGTTACGCTCGCTTCTTAGGTGTTAGATATATCTCTTTCTAGATTTAGAAAGGTTTGTTTATTGAGCAGTTTCCAGACGTGAGATTTAGGTTCTACTCTGCTTGCCTATAAATAAGAGCCTTGTTCATTAGTTTTCATCAAGTTGTATTAGATAGCAAATTATGAACAGAATAAAAGAAGGTTGCTATCTGCTATCAATTCGAACTACGTTAGTGATAACAAAAATCCGCCAGTTTCCAAGTGCCTCTATTGTTATCTCAAGGTTGTCTAATTGTGTTTATGATAGCGAATTGTTGAGTCTCTTTTAGCCAACAAGTAGTTGTTGTAATCGTTGTCCCTTTTGTGTAAGAACAAGTTTGCAAGCCTCTTTAGCTGCAAGTTCTTGTTCCATGCATGTGTTTAGTGTAATCTTCGTTCCAGAAGTTTGAGAAATAAAATCATGAGCCTCCTTTGCCTTGGTATAACGTCTCAGATTTCCGTTTATTGTGTTATGCTTTTGTGATCTTAATTTCAGCCTACATTGAAGTGTGTAGATGTATGTTGAGAAAGAGTTCTCTTAAGCCTTGTCAGAGAATCAACCTTCTTCATTTCTAATTCTCTTGCTTTGCGTATTACTTGAGAAGTTAGAAACGTCTTTAGCTTAAGTTAGTCGTAGTTGAAGTTCTTAATCAGAAAATCTTAGCTGCGACGTTTGTGTTTTATAAACCTTGCGCTCTAGCTGAAATAAAAAAGATAGGCGAATTAGTTTTAATTTACTTTATTTCATACCATCAGCAAGAGGGAGCTCCCCCTCCTAATTTGAAGAGCAGTTTATCTGTGCATAGCTATCAGTTTCAAATCCGCATTCTAGAGGTGCGAATTTAAACGCCAACAGAAACTTGGAGACTTATCATTCAGAATAAAGTTGTGGCAATAATATTGATGACGTGGGAGCTGGAATAGTCGCTAGACAGAAAAAAAAGAAACATCATTGCCACCAGGATATGTGAGACGCAAATAATTAAAGGAGTCCTCTTTATAAGCAGTTGGGTCCGTGGAGTAAGTTTCCGCCAACTTGTAATAATCAGTGTATGGGAAGCCAAGTTTTGTGATGCTATCGAGCTATTTTCGTGAACGTAAAGAATTGTCAACTCATATCCTTGGTCAGCAACTTATAGAAGAAAGAATAGAGTTCACTGATAATCGGGCAACAAAATAAATATTTCCTGAGACATCCATTCCCAGAAGACATCGTAGTTTTCAAGAGACCATGGCAGAGGCAAGAGCCGATGATGAATTAAGTATACAGTGCAAGTTCAGTGAACAAAGGACAGAGAATCAAGGCATTTGTCTATATTCTTTGTTGTGTGACTTTGAGGAAGTATTACAAACTGGAAGGAAGCTTTAATTCATAAATCTTGAAGTCTTTGTTTTTGTTCCCGACTTTGTGTAGCCCATTATTCAAGGTCAAGAATTATTATTATCTATTTACTTTGTCAAAGTCTTGATCACAATTGAAAACTCCAGTGCTGACATTTAATTCATTAGTGTAATCTTAGCATCTGGAAATGTGTATATGAATGTTGCCAGTCCTCACTTTATCATCTTGCACTAGCTGGAAATTTATATATATTGAGGAAATTGTTCATACAAGCATTATTTACTCTTGTGGAAACAATCTCAATAAACAATTAAAGCAGCAGAGTAATATAGAGCTAACTGTTTGACGAAATGCCTAAACACTAGAGTTGGTAAAAAATCGAAAAAATTATATCTACATTTTTAACATTACTCTTTATGAGTAACATTGATTTCTCCCATATTGCTCAACAACTTGGTAGTACATTTTTATAAAACATGCTTACCCACTCTATATTCTTCCTAATAGATTCTTTTTGGCATTCACCTCTACAAAATTGCCTTCAAGTAGGAGAGTAAAAATGATTCTACCGAACTTCTTCTCTCTTAAATTTCTCATTTCATGCATTCTCATTGCATCGACCTCATATGGTAACAATGCTCCATGCCTTTTGAAGTCCTAAACTAAAATATAGGTGATTCCTTAGCATTTCCACTGTCCACGCCATTTTCATGTTCATGGTTGACGGAAGCCTACATTATTGTAACAAACTTTTTCAACCGGTATTTGAAGTTTTGAACCCCTTCTTTAAAACAAGAGCAATTTAAATGTTCACCGCAACTAACTATAATAACTCTAAGTCCATGGTGTCATGGTCATTCTTATAGGTTCTACCAAGTTCTGTTGGGTAAGGACCAAATAATTTAATAGAGTGGCTATAGATCAGAATGCTCCTTCGACTACAAATGAGAAAATATCCTTGACTTACTAAATTTCCATCTAGTCTAAGTCATGTGCCTTCGTCTCTTATTCTTGTGATAACAATATAAATGATATTCCTGATGAGATAAGTGAACTACAATTTGGTTAAATACAAATACACAATCCTCAGGAAACATGGCAATCAACTTTTACCTTTAATTGCCAATAACCCTAAGATTAGCATGACTAGAATGAAACTTCTCAAAACAATTATATCTATCTAATCCTTCCTTGCCTTCCAAAAAATGCAAGAAATCCATTCAAGAAAACAAAATTAGCTAGTACATACCCAAATGGACAAACTTACAATATAGGATGAGTACATGAGTCAACCAAGAGGAAATGGAATTCTTCAATGCAAAGAGATAAAAGGACCCATGTTACATCCCAAATTGTGAGGTCACTATTTACTATTACTAGATGGGGTTAATGTGATTGTAATGTGAATGCTCGACATGAATTAATAATGCTTGTACCTTTTTTTCAATATGAAATTTATCTCATTTGATGTTGCTTCAATTGACGTTATCCATGGTGAAGTATTGCATTATAATGTTATGGAATTATGTATTCTAACATGTATTGTTTATGTGTACCACTAATGTTGTGAATATTTGACTGCCGTGAGTTTATGTTAGTGGATGCAGGTATATGAACCATTCCTCCAGGCAGAGGGGAAGTATCACTCGGGAGAGGAGCTTGGTCGGGTAACCGGTAAAATAAACTATCTGAGCATACCACACTTCACCGTAGATTGAGTGAACTGAGTCAGTTGAGTTGTGTTATAGGTAAGTCATCCATAGCTTGTATGTTGGCGTCAGGAGTCTCGTCTACTTCTGTATGCATTTATGAGTGATGTTTGTCTTGGTATTTGTATCATTGGGGATGTTAATAATATTATTATTATTATTGCCTTGGAGTTTACATATACACATATACATAGATATATATATTGAAAGTATGCTGACTGGCTCGCAATATATGTATTCAAGAAATAAATATGTATATGTATATATATTTATATATGTAAATATATATATATTTAATATTATATAAATATAAATGTATATTATAGTCTTACCAAAACATATATATATATATATATGGTAAAGTAAATAAAACTATAATAAATATATATATATAAAATTAAAATATATTGGGTGAACTTGGGAATCGATATATTGCATAGTTAAGTCTATTATGAAGACTTTATTTTGAACTATGTAAATCAATGAATAAATCAATTCATGAAATATCGAACATTGAACTATGGGAACCGATTTAAAATCAATTGAAATTATATGAATGCTTTATATCAATCGATATCATTTTTGAACTATTGAAAAATACGAATTATCTTGTGTGCCACAAACTATAGTTTAAATGAAATATTTGATTTATTCACAGGAAATGGTGTTGGAGGAAGTCGCACCTAGCAAACACGGCACTGTGGCATCGCGTGTCACCTGGCAGGGCATACACTGAGAGGATACAACTATAAGACACTTAAAATGCTTTGACCTGGTCGAATCTCTAAACAAATCCAACGCAGAGGCAAGATATATGCATTTTAAACATTGAACATTTCTCAAATTTGTCATTAGATGAGACTGGCGCCATTTCTGGAAGATTATTCCTATAGGTGTTGATCTATAATTTCCATCATGTGCATTTGAATTAGTCTACATTTTGTTGTCAAAAGATGGAGGTCGATTCACCATTAAATGTTGAGTATGAGTTTAATTTGCTGACACCTTCAAGTTTGAAATAATCAACACACAGAGGTGTCGATTCTCATGCCAAATCTGTAGGATTCTTTGAGTAGAAGCTCTCTATAAATAGGAGCTCAATTTCTCTCATTCGCAGGGTTATTTTCTTGATCATTTTCTTCACTTGTGATTACATATTTATCTCTGCCACCATTTCTCTGATTTTCCTGAGTTTAAGTATTTCTGAGAGCAATCATATTTCTGAGAGCAATCTTATCTTTGAGAGCTGAGAGTTATCAACTTCTCATAATTTGAGTTTAATTCTTCAATTCGGCTGAGACATTACCAGCTGAATAGCCATTTCTGAGTTTAGCATTGTGGAAGCCATTTCTGAGTTTAGCACTGTGAAAGCAATTTCTGAGTTAATTACCTGAGACTAAGAGTTATTTTTTGTATGTGAATACTGAGATTCATTGAAGCAATTCAATTACTGTATTCTTCATCTTTGAGAGGGCAGATTCTACCCAAGGGATCTGCTATTTTCTTGTGAGGAAACCTGAGAGGAAAGAGGGGAAATCATCAATCTTTGAGGAGCTAGAATAAGAACGGAGGTAACAACTCTGTCATCTTTTGGGAAAAGCGTTCACAAGCATGGGATATTCTTCTACTCATAGTAACGAGACGCGGACGCGGCTCAGACTCGGCGAGGGCGACTCGGCGCAGGACTCGGCAACTCCGGACGCAGACGCGGCGCAGACGCGGCAAAATTAAAAAAAGTTGAAAAACCCTAGAAATTTAGAGATTTTTAAGGATTTAAAACTTGTTTCAAGCACCCTTTATTGAATACAACACAAATAAAAGCAAATTTGATCACATGCATAAGTATACAACGATTACATAAGTATAAGGTACACATTGTAGTTGCGTTGCCGAAGGAAATAACATACTTAGATATATAAAATTAGTCAAATGTATACAAAACTCATGGAATATGAAATCCATGACATCAAATGTTCCATACAAATATGAAATATGAAATATGACATCAAATCAAAATGTTCTATGACTCTGCATCCTTCCTACGAAGGCGTCTAAAGGGCCTGGATGATGTTGCAGCTGCAGCCATAGTCTATGCCTGTGTCTGAGTCCCCATACCACTCTCACCACCAGTAGCTATGTCTCCTCGTGCTCTAGCCTCCTCCTCAGCCATGGCTACAACCTCGGCCTCTCTCTCTGCCTGGTCCACCCAATCAAGGTCCTCATCACTAAAGACTGCATCTGTAGCCTCAGTGGTCCACTCAGACTGTGGATCAACCTCCTCTAGATTGATCGGGGTTTTGTCATGGTCAAAAAGCTTCCTGTATCTGAGCCGAAGATTGTAATGAACATATACCAAGTCGTTCATCCTCTCCACTGTCAATCTATTGCGCTTCTTGGAGTGTATGTGCTCAAACATACTCCAATTGCGCTCACAACCAGATGAACTGCATGGCTCGCTCAATATATGAATGGTAATATTTTGCAGGTTCGGTGTATCAGAACCAAACATATTCCACCAGCTATCTGAGATGAGAAAAAGAAACAAAATCAATCTCATTTCAAGTTTCAAGTTCAAGTTCAACATTTAATAATAAATTATAATATAAAGAGATGAAAATTATGCCTTTAAATATATTTTTACCTGGTAGTAATGTTGTCCTATTATCTTTGCACATTTGACATGCAAAGAAGTCTCCTTGTGCCTTAGTGAAGGCATCTATCTCCTGCACCACCTGTGTAGTAACAGCAGGCAACATCCGCTCCAATGTCGTGTAGAGCCCACTAAGAATTTCTCTATCTGCACGGAGATCGCGGTGGAATTGGAAGGCTGGATTCAGGAAACATGCGGCTGCATGGATGGGCCTATGAAGTTGGTTTTGCTATCTCCCAATATATCCCAAATGGGACGATAATTTCTCTCATAACTCCAATATAAATCGACATTCTCCAATGTTTCTTTTGGCTCTATCTTATGCTCATAGCTTCATTATGGCTTTCAACCCAAACCCATCTCGTCCTCCCAAAATTAGAACATAATAAAGAATTAAATTTTACCTTCACAATCTCATCCATTGGTGTCCAAAAACCTTGCCCATCAAAAATGCAATCAGCCACAGCAATCCCTGCAGTGCTTGTAGAGAAGGATGAGGAAGACCACTCCTCACTAGTAAACATGCGCCTCAAAGCTGCCCTTGACCGAACCAAGGATTGCATCGTGATAAAATTTGTTGCAAACCTGGTGATGCCAGGACGAGACAACTCCCTCAACCCTGTGTATTGCCTCATAAGGTTAAGCACCCATGTGTGGTTGTATACAAATTTGCAAACGTTTTTTGCTGCTTCCACACATGTTTTGATCCATGGGAGCTTCCCAAGATCCTCCAACATGAGGTCAATGCAATGGGCGGCACATGGAGTCCAAAAATAGTAGGGTGCCTCTCCATCAATAATTTACCAGCAGCAACATAATTTGCTGCATTGTCTGTCACCACTTGCACTACATTTTCTTCCCCCACATCAGCTATCACGTCCTCTATGGCCTCACATAGGTATGTGGCATTTTTGAATTGGCCAGAAGAATCAATGGACTTAATGAAGACGGTGTCACCTGAAAAAAAAAACAAAACCAATTATTCAATAAATGAAATAACCAGCTTTGAGGAACAGGATCTTACTGATGAAATTAATTAATAGTGGAGCACTACTCCTGAACGAAATTTTAACGCCCTATTCGACAAATTAACCACGGCCGATGATGGTAAACGACCATGTTCCATCATGACGGAATAGCTGAAGACCGCATCGCGAGTTGTGGTGGTTCCCGGATCTATTCACTCAGTTTAAACCCTCACTTATCGTGATCAACTTGTTTTGCTTTAGCAGGACCTATAACATGTCATACATAAATTGATAAGTTACATAAGTATTGTAAAATTTGAATTCGATAATGAGATAATGAGATACATCTAGATTCTAAAATTTAAATATAAATTTTAAAACAATTAAACGAAAAAGAATTACCCGGCTACATGGAAGGAAATGGTGCGCAGGGGTACCTCAAAGTTCCAATGCCTTTATTTGATCATGTGCTGCCCTTGTTCAACCTATGCTCTCGTTTATTGGGAACTGTGGGTAGTGTGCGTGGTACAAAAATATGAGTCCACCCTAGATTTACGAACTCTGGGGCCAATGCTAATACTGCCACTACCACTAGCAGTAGCAGCGCCACCAGCACTAGGAGTACGCATAGGCATTGCTGATGTAGAAACAGAAGCACTACCACAAGCACTAGCACTAGGACGGTATGGAGGTATGGAAGAAGCATCTCCAACAGCACCAAGTCCCTGTCCAACTCCAACACTCAACAACTCCTGCTTCTGTTTCTTTTTCAATTCTTTTTGCATTTCAAAAGTTTCTAATTGCACCTGTACTTCACGAACAACCTCAGGAGGGGCTACAGAGCAACCCACTGCATCATGGGCGGGTATGCGTGCAAGATGATATTTTAATCGATTTATGCCTCCATGATATATTGTTTTGCAATAGAAACATTTGGCGTCTCCTTTTTTCATTCCGGGAAAGATTTCAGAATGTTTCCAAGCAGGGTCTTTTCTGACTGGGGTATGAGACATTGTGAAAATAATAATATGGTATGATTTGCAAATGAATGTGGCCGCACAAAATAGGGTTTCTAAAATTATTTAAGTTGCAAGTAGGGTTTGTAAAAAAAATATGCAAACTCAAAAGAATAGTGAATTTTACAAATTACAATGAAATATTTGTTAAAAAAACACAAAAAAACTCAATTAAAATCGAACTTACCTCTTAGATTTAGCTTGGAATGCAATAGAAACTCCTCCAAATCACTGGTAATGAGCTTTCAATGCACCTCCTTGCTGGTATGAAGCTCCCCAAATGATATATGCTCTTGGATTTTTCTTCAACAAGTTGCTGGTTGCCCTCTCTTCTCCTCCTATTTTTCTTCACAACTCTCTCTTCTTCTCCTATTTTGCCAAATGAATGAAATGAGTGCCCTTTTAGGGCGAAATAGAAGATATAATTAAAAAAACAGTTTAAAAAAATTTAGAGTTTTTATTGTTTTTTGGCCTTTTTGGCTGCTGCTGCCTTGACGCAGCGTCAGTCGGAGTTTCGCCCAGCCAGCGTCCGGCCCGAGTCCGGCGAGTGCAGGCCAGGCGCTGACAGCTGACGCGTCAGCTGGCGCCCTAGAGACTGACCGGTGAACTTCGTACGTCGAGATCACCGGTACTATGCTTCTACTATTATCTTCAATAGTCATTCTTTATATATTTCGGGAAAATGTAATTGATGTCTGTGTGAAGATAGGGAATTGCCTTATGAGCCGTACTTTTGTTGTGTATAGAAAGTGAGGAGTTCTATGAACTGTATATTTGTTTGCACCTAGGAGGATAAATGTTTAAGGGATTAAAGATGCATATTTGTTGTGTTTGCATTGACTATATGATCTCCATATAAGGAGAGTATTGTTTGTAATAGTAGCTATATACTAGGACCGAGATGAGGACAGGAGTCAAGTAAATTCTACCAGCTTAAGTTATTAGGTTAACTGAGATAAGCTTGAGTTACTCCTAAGATAATGATTTCCAGTATATGAGGGATTATGAGAATTACTTGATTATGCTGATTCATTTCTAAGCAGTTAATGTGTTGTAGGTTAGTCTAGGATGATATGTTATCCAGTGAAGGACCACACCTATGCGTAGAGTAAGATAGCCTTAAGTCAAATCGGCCCTAAGTAGTGTTTATGATAGATGACCATTTGAAGTACTGAATGAGAACACTTTGGCCAAAGTAGTGCAAGGTACATCATCCACTTAGACTGTGTGATGCATGAGACTACACTGTCAGTTCATCGTGATCCTTTGTACTAGTTCGAGATTGTGAAATAGCAAGGTTCTAGTTGTGTAGGACATAGCACTATGCTCAATTGGTTTACAATATCGATTACCCAACCAATCTCTTCGTTTGAAGGGAGGGCCATCTATCAAATGATAGAAGTGCGAGGGACCGCATTATAAGTCCGTGGTTGGCGGAAAAGCACCTGAGTGATGCTTCTCCTCCATTGAAGGCTACTGAAGAACCAAGATTTGAAAGGGAAGATCTTGGACCATCTTACTACTATTTGTTCTAAAGCTCATTGGAGCTATGTTAGTTAAGGTATGTATTCATGTTTCATGTACTTGTGAAGTTATTATAATGGAATGGAATCTTTATTGTAATTTGAAATGGCATCTTGTTCATATATTATCAATGAAGAAAAGGAAAAAATTTATTACAATGTCATGTTAACAAGTTTACTTACTTGTAGGATGTAAATTATGGAAATTTTATTTTACGTACGGGTTAGGTCGTTACAAACCACTTCAACTTTCCAAATGAATCTTTAATTCTTTTCTTTCTTTTTTTTTGTATATGGGACAAATTCTTCCACTAATGAACTTGTAAATTGTACAATGTCCCCATGGTGACAAGTTTGTAATCAGAAAACACATTGCACTAGTTGGCCAATGACCAAAACTGTCACCTACAAACATTGCATCCAGATTCCACTTCCTTACCTCTTTTCTATCTAACTTTACCTCAAGAATCCCACATAGCATGGTTGATCACTCAACCTTCTAACTATGAATATGTACCCAATAATTTTCAGATCAACATGAATAAAAACTAGTGCTCTATGGGGATATGTCTTCAAGAGTCTAGGAGACATCCCCAATATGTTGGGTGTCCAATGGACTTGGGTACTTGGAGAGGATGTCCCCTTTTCAAGATTGGATAACCTGCTCCATTTAATGCATAAACATTATTTGAAAAAAGTACCTTTTTAAGGAAAATAATGCTAAAAATCCCTAAAAAGATATCAAGGAGAGGATTGCAAATGCAAATTTAGCACATTGCATTTACTTTTTAAAATTTCAGTTGCTTTTGGTTTCTTTATTTATTTTGATAGTTGTCCCCCAATAACCCTTGGCATTGACAACCCAACCATGCTGTCTCCAAAATTTGGGAAACATTTTTCTATTCTCAAAATTGTAACCATATCCCTACCTCCCTTGTCCAAGAAACTTGGAGAAACACTATAAAATACACAATGGGTCAAATCCAGAAAAAAAAAAAAAAATCTAATTAAAAATGCCCATGGAAGTCTTCACTTATTAACATAAACACATCATTGAATTGTGCTTGGATTAGTCCTACATTGGTGAGAGTTGTGAGATAAAGATGACATAATAGAGCATTATATGCTCCAAAAGCTATTCCAATGGGGAAAGAAGCTAGAGGATGAACAAGCCAAAGCAGTAGATTAATTTTGCCCTTCCTTCCCCCTACTAACAAATGCTTATAGGTGGTTGTGTGCTAAGTGGGTCCCCTTGCCCTATAAGTTTTAAAAAAATTAACAAAATATGTGAACAAAATTTTCATTAGAGTAATGACTACTTGTGGAGGTCATTTTGAGATGACTAAAAAACATATATGGGTGAAATCCCATAAAAAAATAAAATTTTGATTGAATATAAAACATTGAATCATTAAATTGTACTTGGGTTATTCATATGAATGATTAAATTGTACTTGGGTTAGTTCCACATTGATGAGAATTGTCAAATCACAATGACTTGTAAGGTATTACATGCTCCAGAATCTTGCCAATGGTAAAAGGGGCTAGAGCATGAAAAGCCTAAAACAGTAGATCAAATTCATCATTTCCTCCCTCCTATTAACAAATTCTTAGAGCTGCATGTGTGCTAATTGGGTTCCATTGCCTGTAATTGCTACAAAAATACATTAGTAAAAAATCATTAACGTAATGACTACTCGTGGAGGTCACTTGAGATAGCTAAAAATGCACAAAGGTCAAATCCCACGTATTAGAATTCTAATTAAAAAAGTTAATTAATTATGCATTCAACCAGTACCAAAACATTTTGCTACAACAGAAGCTTCCCATAGAAAGATGATGGTATTATCTATATGTTAAACTATTCCCTAACATAACAACTTAAGGCTCCCAATACTGGAATCCTAATTTCAAAACATGCAAATTACTTGCCAGGAATTTCAAAGATCGCTAAAACTAAAATCATTAAGAAAATACCATTAATGGCAGCATCAATCGTATCTCCGGGACCAAGCCTGGCTACAAGGTCTTTCACCAACTCCTCTGACTTGTGAATGTTACCATTGTATACTAGTTCTTGTACAACAGGCTTCAAACCTAATAAAAGCACAATTTACTAGAATTGTCACAATTAACCTCTTCAAAATAAATAAAGCAATAAGGCATGCATCTATTCCATCAAACTTCAGAGATAACTGATATACATAAATTACCTAAAGATTTATTGTTGCTATAAACTTGTAGACAATATTGTTGTACAACCTCTAACTTCAGCCAGCCAACCGTTTTTAGATCATACTGATGTGCTCCACTTACATCCACTGTAATGATGCTTTCGCCAATCCTAACTGAAATAAAACTCTACATATTGAATGATTTTTAGTTTAGTGCAGTTCAATCTTCGATAATACAGACTACAGTAGTATGTCAATTTCCAAAGAATTCAAAACAGAAGTACAAAGTGCATTTTTAACAGCATAAAAACTCCTAACTTCCATAGAAGATAGACAAAGTGTAAATACAACAGAGCGCAATCATACATCTGAACTTCGCGTTGGCACTGGCCCAGTGAAAAGGGTAACTCCATTCTGGACAGACGTTGATTGTTCTGTTACTCCCTTACTGTGTCCAGAATTACAATCAGCTGAAGTCTGTTCCAGCACATGAGGAGAAACATGTGTTTCTCTGGCCTATAATGAACTAAGTTAAAGGCATTCTTGCAATATAAATTTAATTTTTACAATGATAAACAATGAGCATGTGTACTAAACCCTCTGAAATAGTAAGAGAAACCTCAGAATGCAAGTTTTTTCTGAGCTATTGTAAACTGAAGTTCAAGATATTCTTGACAATATTTCAAATTCTAACAAACATTAACATGACTACACCTCACTGTAATGTCCCCTTTTTCATAAGCAATGGAGTTTAGAGGAATTAGCCTATTCCTGATCCTCGTAGGCTAATGGAGCTTGATAAGAGGGTCATTTGGCAGATACCCAGTTGATTGGTTGGCTCATTTCATGATTCAGTCTACATATGGGGGTGTTCTAATGATTTCTTGATATGTTTCTATTTTTAGAAACCTCATGTTATAAAGTAATGTTATGTTTGCACTTTATGTTATGAATAATTATTTTATAATAAAGTGCAAAATAATAAAATAATAAAATAAAATAAAATAATATTCCTTCTAGAAGGTGACTTGGGAAAGTTCTAGAAGGGGGCCGACCTCTTGAGAAAAAAGTATAGATAAACATCATGGGCTTCATTCTCATCATCCAGATTTGTTGTTGATGTTGATGTTTGTTGTTGATGTGCATTGTGGAGCCTAGGGTTTCTGCAGTAGTCACAATTGGCCATTGAGAACGACAACTCTCAATTGGTAGGCAATTTTGAGGGTGTGAAATATCACTTGAATTATTGCAGCTGGGAGAAAGTTACTTCAGACTTTCATTTGTGCTTCATTGGTTAAAACTTTGTGGCCTTTGGCCAAGTTTTGTATGATATCGATTGGTGTTTGCTTTGGAGACATTTTGGAGTTCATAGTCTTCAACGAATTTGCATTGAGGAGGTCATTCAGTCATTTCCAGAATTCTGATATAAATTTACAGTCCATCATACCAGCTAGTTGAAGCCACAATTTTGATTATATCTTCTTCATTTGGCATTGATTCTCCAAGAAGGTTGCATCACTAGATTCTATAGTGAATGGAGATGATGTTTCATGCATTTTGAAGGTGATTTGCAGCATCTACAATTTATTTAGAAGTCTGATATACTGCTGCTGGGGCATCATTGGAAACATATTTTTGTTCATATCTTCACTTAGAGGTGTCCTTTGGTTCTGGGTATTGTTGCATTCAATTTCTATCACCGCGACTATCATTTCAAGGACAAATTCGAGGAGATTAGAGGCTGTATTTATTTTTCTAAAACATTGCTAGGCAAGAACAGGGGCGACTACTTGAGCAATTCGATTTGGGCTTGGAGAATATCATTTGGACTTGTTGTTGATTATTACTTCATCTATCATCAAGGGCTTCAACATTCAATCAGGTTCCACTATTAGTAGTTCATAATTTTATTGCATATGGGAAAGTTTAGAGTTGCAGCTGTAGGTGCATATTTCTTTACCAGCAATCATCATATTTTGTAATCAATGCAAATGCCAAGAGTCTTGGCTTATTGATGAGCATTGTATTGGATCATTGTGTTGTAATAAGAGATACTAATTTGCTGGTCATTTGTAGTTGTCATTGAGCAATTCTATATCATTTGTAGTCAGCTTAGTAGTTTGCATACCAACTGTTTAACAAAATACCAGTTGGCTGTAGGTGATCATTTTTTATGATTAGAACTCATATATGCATTCAATATTGTCAAAATAAGTTGCACATTCATGTTAGGACATTGTTTAGACAAATTAGAATCATTTGCAAACATTCTCATTGTTGTTAAGAGAAGGAAAGTACCATTAAAGCAAACTGAAATGTTGTATCAGTCATATGACCCTTGTATGTAAAGTGTTTGACAAAAATTCCAAGGCCAAAGGTCAGAAATTTTCAATCAGATTTGAGCAGGGTCATTATACTCACACTTTCAAAGTACAAAACAAAACCTTAAATTGGCATTGATCATGATTCCTTTGATATTTTGCTGTGGCTATTAACTGTTCCCATTGCATTATGATAATTACATGACTTCCCCTGTGAAATTTATTTCCATGTCCATATTCAAAACTATCTAGATAGTTATTTTAAGTAACCCCTTAAAGTACTAGAGATGCTACTATTTGATTATAAGTTCCTGTAATGCATTTATGGATAAAATTTAGATGTTTCTACTCCTCTCCAACTCTCCCCCAAGCTATAATGCAATCACACCCAATTAACAAAGTTGACCATTTCATTATAGTTTGGTAAATTGCAAGATACTCTAACCATTTAATTGTTTAATACTTGCCCATAATCTCTGATTATCCACTATAAGCTTGATCTGACACAGAAAAACATGAAGCTCTCATAAGCATAAAAAAGGATAAAAGTTACCTTTGTTATTATCCTTTCAGAAGAATATGCAGACATGTTATCTGGAAGCTCCAAACTGGAGTTCTTTGAATCTTTTTCTTTCTCCATATGTAGATTGGCATGACTCTCTTCAGAATTATCACTTGATTCATCACTAGATATAATTATACGGGGCCGTTTGCATCTAACTGATTGTTTATTAGTATCAACCTTCGGAAGAAGATCATTGTTGACTTTCTTCTGAGATCTATTATTTGTTTCAAGGCTGCTTGGATTCTGACATTTATTTTTGCCTTGCATTTCCTGAGGAACTTTTTGCCTATTGAGTCCATTCTTGTGAGAATGCAAATATTGAGACAACAGAAGGTCATCTTCGTCAGATGCGTGAGCCTTGGTTACTTGACCTGAAGTGTTTTCAGTATCATGCCCAGGGAGATTATCACTGTCTGCTGTTCTCCGGGAAAGGCAAACTGGTGAATGATATTCAGTCATTTTTTCATTTGATAGGTATGTAGAATCATCTGATTCACTCTCAGTTTCAGGCAACTGTTCATCATCAGGACCTTTGTCTTCTACTTTTTTAGCCATGATTGCTTTTAATCTTTCAATATCAGGTTCTAATTTCCTAAAATACCATAAAATTATCCAAAATGTGAACCTTGACAATGGCATTAGTACAGAAAATCATACCAAGCACTTACAGATAGGGATTCAACTAACCTTGCATCTTCAAGATTTTCAAATCTTAGCATGTAGCTATAATGCATATTCTGTAGAGCTGTCCTCTGTGAGGACATTACCTTCCCCTGAACAGCCGTCCTGTTAAAAAGGTTAACAAACAACAATTCAATATCTTATTGCTTTGAAAACAAATGCCTTCTTTCAATAGCACTAGCATCAAGTCCCAAAGACAATCATTTATAATTTTCATGTATATAGCAAGTAAGACTACTGACAAAGGAACCTACTCATAACCCTCTTTGTATGCTTCCAGTGCTTCACTCCATGCACCAGCTCCGTCTAGAGCATTACCAATATTGATTTTTGCTACAGCTTGACCCTGTCAATATACATCTATCAAGTTTAAGAAATGAAACCAGGAATTTAATAAG
Source organism: Sequoia sempervirens (assembly GCA_007258455.2). Classification (NCBI taxonomy): domain Eukaryota; kingdom Viridiplantae; phylum Streptophyta; class Pinopsida; order Cupressales; family Cupressaceae; genus Sequoia; species Sequoia sempervirens. The sequence continues at coordinate 138,268 of VDFB02345824.1, read as the reverse complement.
TTGAGATGCAACTTAAAATATAAATTAAAAATAGGAGAGATGATAACTTTCGAGAACAATTTCCGAGCTCTGAAGTAAAGGAGATGTAGTGATGCCTACAATTGTCTCTTAATTCAAGGACAAGAAAATAGAGCATTAGCAGTTTGAAAAGATGCTGACAATTTATGGATGAAGAATGGTTATATGCTCAGAATTACTAGTTAAGTAATGATACATACTAACAAAAATTGCGCACCTGTTAGGCAAGTCATTCAAGTCTTATATTGTTTGCATGGATAGAAAGGTAAGCATAAAAGAAGTTAATATGGCAATTTCCAAAACAGTTCAAACACACTAAATCAATTCCTAGGCATCAAACTGGCCTTATTTGGAGCATATCTATTGTTTAAAGAGCAGAATAATAAACTATAAAGTGAAGAAAGATGGAACGTACATAAGCAAAATGTGTGATGCATAGAATATGTTTATATCACATTATACTAAATACTGGTGGAGATAAAATAGGGACAAAGAAAAGATGCAGCAACGCCTGTCTTACTATTTGTAACAATACTGGAAGAAAGATAACAATACAAGTTGATGAAAAGGACCTGCCTTCTTGGCCACCTTAAATAATTATCAATCAAAAGACCTTTCGAGTAAGCTCCAATGCATACAATGAAAAAGTTGTGACAATGACCAAGAGACCAACTAACTTAATCCACAACATGACCAAAACTCTAAACTAAACCAAATTGGAAGTCATGGACTGTAACCAAAAGTGTTCTTCACTATAAGAAATGTGTGAAACAAATTAGATTAGAATTATAGGTACCAAACAAAGTCAATCTCGTATGATAAATTCCTTATGAAGATTGCAAAACTACATATTTGTATGTAGCATAAAAATTGAGAACAAGAGTTTGAAACTGCAATTCAAAAAGAACATGAGATATACACCATCTAATATGCAAAGAACAGCAGTCATTCAGCTGAAAAAAAATGAAGAGAATTTAATCCATTTCACTTGGCTGAGGTGGTGAGATGATGATTTAGATCTCTCGTTAAGTGTGCAACCTTCTGAAAAAGTGGAAATGACAATGTCAACCCCTCTGTTCATGGTCATATCCAAGACGATTGCAGAAATTACTTCTTTCAACCTTAGTAAAAACAATCAAGACTGAAAAATACATCTGAGAAATTCATATTGTAACAAATTGGCATTCTAAAGAGAGTAATTTGCAGCCTTTAGAAATAGCAGAAATGCTAATGTCAACCCTCTATTCATGGAATGCGAAAAATGGGGAGCGGGTGAGGGAGCGAGAGAGGGAGCGGGAGCTCAGGTGGGAAGGCATTTTTGAATTTTGAGGGTGCGTTGGACGAGGAGAGAGCGTCGGAAGAGGATGATAACCCGGATGCGGGTGCAATGGTCCTTGCTTGCAGGTTGCTAGCATTTGGTGAGCCGTCGGAGGTCCTTCTCTGTGGCTGGGGGTCTCGCCTGCTATCTGGCGATGGGGGCCCTTGGCTTGGCATTCCTTGGAGGTTTTCTGGAGCAGTTGAAGCGGCGCTCTTTGATGCTGTGTCTTCAGGGGTTTTCTGTGTGGAGGACTCTGAATCTAATGTCATTATCATTGATTCTTGGCTGGAGGCTCTCCTTTTTTCTTTCGAGTTTGGCTTTCTGGAGGTGTTGTTGTCCTCTTTTCCAATCCCTGTTGTTGTGGTCAAGGGTGTGGTGTGGGGCGGCAGTGAATTTTTTCTCTTGAGGTGCCGTTTTTTCTCTGCAGTTTTTTTTCTTCGGCTTTGGCTTTGGTGGACGGATTTTTGTCGTCCTTGCTCTCTTTGTGTTGCGTTGGTTCTATTTCTGGAGCCTTCGTTGTTTATACCTCGGGGCATTCGAGGGGAGTGTCTCTTTCTCTGGCTGAGGGCTCCTGTTTGGTGTTTGCCGCTTGGAGTGTTCTGTTTCCTGGGCAGTCTGTGATCTTTTTTAAGTGCTCTTTGGAAGAGTTGGTTGTTATTGTGCAAAAGGCTTTCCTGGCTTTCTTCCTCCTTTCTGGTCTTGGGCACTCTTTCAAAGCTATTGGAGTTGTTGGGTACCCATTGTGGGTTCTCTATGCGGAGAATAGGGTTTCTAAGGATGGTGTTTCGGTGGTGCCTGCTAGGTGGTGGGTTTGTGTTATTCTTGGGCTCTATATCAGAGCTTTTGGGTACCCTTTGTGGTTGTCTTGGATATCTTTCTCAAAGGGGGTTTTCTTTTGCTTTTGGCTCCAGGCTCTCTCTTGGAGGAGTTCTTTGTTTTTGGGTCTGACTTGGATGTTGGGCAGTGTTTTAAGCTGGTGGAGTGGAATGCCCTTCCCTCTTGCTCCCTTGGAGATTCCTGCTGGTTTGGGTGTGATCTCTCTCTTGGAGCTCCTGCATGCTCAGCCAAAGGATGGTGTGGCTCCCCTTTCTTCTGGAGCTCTAACTCTCTTCCATTTTTTGTGCACTATGTCTTATGTTGAGGCGAAGATAGCTCTTGATGGTCAGGAGTCATTTCCTATTGAGTTGGAGGTGGGTGTGTTGGATATGGATGGTTGTCCTCTTTTCTGGTTTCCTCTAGTGGTGTTCCTATGGAGGTGGAAGTTTCTCCTATCGAGGTGGAGGCAAAGGTTGTTGGAGAGGTGTGCTCTTGGTTTTTTGGGTTGTCATAGTATCCTCTCCTATAGAGGGGAGCTTAGTCCTCTTGAGGTGGATTTGAAGTTGGTCTATGGTGCGCTTGGGAGCTTCAAGGGGTGTCTCTCCTCTTGTGTGCTGGTGTTTTTGATTAGGTGGTTGGGGTTAATGGTGGTCTGTACCACTATTTTTTCTTTTCTTTTGTTGGCTTATGGTTTGTTGTTTCAGAGCAGATGGTTGGCTGTTGCTATGTTGGTTTGTTGCCTGATTGTTTCAGGTGAATTTTTACAGTCAAAACTTGGGTGGGGTTTCTGGTCCCGAATAAAACCAGGTTGTATTTGGGCTTCGGGCCCATGCTTGTGTGTCTTTTGTAGCCTGTGATGTCTTGATTATCTGGTACTGGCTGTTGTTGGGCTGCTGGTGGTTTGTGAGTTATCTTTTTTAGCAGGTTGTTGTTGTTGGGTTGATTCATGCTTTTTGTTGTTATCTTGAGTTTCAACTGTCTTCCTTTGTACAGGGTTTTGGGCCCCTTCAAAACCCGTTTTTTACCCCTAATCAAAACCCTCCATTCATGGTCATATCCATTATGCTGGTAGGGATTAGTTTTTCCAACCTTAGCAAGGATGACAAAGAATGGAAAGTGAATGTAAAAATTCATCAAAAACAGCTTGGTGTTCCAAAGAATCAACTGAAGGAGACAAGAAACTTCATGTATATTGTTGTACCCATATGAAAATTTGCATATTGTATCAATTTTCAAGCTAAAATTTTTTTTCTTCCCCCTACCATGAGTTATGTTTCAGGACTTTTGTTGTCATCTATGTTGTGTTTGGCATCTTTCATTTGTATCTTTGCAAGATCAGCAAATAAAGCTCTTAAATGCATCTGTTAAAGCAAAGTATAGGTCTCAAATGGCAAATACATTACTGAGAATCATTAAGGCACAAAACTGGCATCACAAGTATACAGTGCGCTCCGATGAGAGGCACAAAAAGAGTTTTAAATGAAAACTTGCTCATTGTATAGACAGGCACATACCACAATAAGGTAAAGTAAATTTTGAAGTAAAAAACATGTAAGTATACAGGGAACAGCGTGCTATACTGTACAGGGACAGACTTTTCAAAGTTGAAATTGCTAACACCTTACATTGGTGCACGCCATACAAGGTGCATGCAGATTTTCAAATCAAAAAAATGCAAGCCTAGGTGTCAAGCATGTGCCCTAATTGGGGATAACAAAATTTTGAAGTCAAAACATGTAACAGTACACAGACAGAAGCATGAAAAGGTAAAAAGCCAGCTTAAGTTTGAGGTTGAAGGTATACAGACAAGCACATGCCCTTGAAAGGTAATTCAAAATTTCAAGTAATGAAAATTTGCATCGCCATTGATAAGTACAGACTCTACAATGGACAAATGCTTTCAAAAAACCAGAAGCGTCAGAGTACCTACTAAGCCTGCACCATAGAGAACAAACACCAGTTTAGAAGATGTCAAAATCAGCAGAACAATACAAGGGCTCACACCATTCTGAAGGTATGCCAAACATTCAAACACAAAACCTGTAATTGCACTGTTTGGCACATGCCATAGAGGGTTTATGCAAAAAAAGTGTGACTCAAAGTTGTGATCTCACAAAAGCATGCACCTACAATAGGGGATGACTGAATCATAGTTTTATGACTAGCCAAGTACTCAGCAAACTCATGAGTCTATTTGTTGGCCATGCCAAGTTTGGCCAAGTACTCGACCAAGTCTAGTGCCAAGACTTGCCAAGTCTCAAGCTTAGACTTCTGAGTCCTGAGGTTGGACTCTTGAAGCACCTAAACATTACCAACAGCGATTTTTTAAGTGGAAATTCATCATTTTTAGGTCTTTTTTTTCTCTTATTTGCCCATTTCTAAAAGGTTCCCAACCCAAATCTGATCCAATTTTTTTGCATTTATTCCTGATTTGACTTTGACCAGCAAATAGGGAATTTGTTTTTCTGTTTGCTTTTGCTGTTTTATGAGTTTTTTGTGACTTTTGGTGGTTTTCTGATTTTTTGAGGTTTTGTGCTTGATAATTTGCGAAAAAGAAATAGATGTTAAAGGAGCATAAATGACTGAAATAAAATTATGAATTCTGATTTTCCTAGGACAGCAAATGTAATTTACAAAATTAATGAAATTGAACCACCGATTACATAGAATTTGCATACCCGGAAGCCAACGCTCAATTTATTGAATATTTAATTGCTAGAACCAAAGCATATACAATAAAGTTTTGATATAAAGTCTGATCTGCTCCTTAGTGGTCTGAAAACCCTAATTTCCAGCTAGGGTTTGACTGAAAATGACACCCAAATAGTACTGGCAGTTGGTGAATGCACTGAAATGATGATATCTGCTGATAAGAAGCCCCAATCTGCAATTATATTCTAATAACTCACTGCTGTAATCAATTTTGAATGCAAATTAACCTATGATGAAGACCAATGATACCCAAATGGAAACCCTAGGTAGATTTCCCTATTTTGTGAACTGGGTTTTCATCCAATTCACTATCCTCCAAGGGATTTTGTCCTCAAAAGACTTGTATACTGCCGAAAGCCTGAAACCCTCTTCCAGAGCTCAAACCTGCAATTTGTTTTTTTCAAAATGAAAATAGAATGCCCAAAAATGAGCCCACATATTGCTTTATAACCTCCCATGAGCCTTTTTTAATAAAAGTCAATAAAATAATCCTCCCAAAAGGCTAAGCCCATCTTGAGGGTCTTTCCTCATCAAAAGAAAGGGCAATTTTTTAAAAACAACTTTGAGTTACTAGGATGGGGGCACTTTTCATTATTCCCTTTATAATTTTCTGTTACTATTCACTTTTTACTATTCCATTAAAGCAAACTTTGATATTTCCAATTTATCCCTAGATTCATCAATTGAACTCCAACTGAAAGGCTCATAAAACTCTTAGCTAAGCTCCACAACCCTCGGTTGGGTCCCCTAACCATTTTGCTGACCTATGAAAACCCTAATAGTAGGCCAACCTCCGCTATAGTCCGAGCTGCCTAAAGAAGGGACATTACAATTTCTCCCAAAGAAGCATCGACAAAACAAGACAATTTGAGAAAGAATTTTTAAGGATTCAAAGTCGATCAAATCATCAAACAAGTAACTATTATTTTCTTTTTTTTCTTTTTTGATTTAAAAACTAAAAAAACTTTAAAATTACAAGAAATACTGTAATAGTTTTTTTCATTTCCCCTCATCCCTTATTTCCTAACACTTTTAGCTTCTCTTTGTATTCCATTTTTTTAAAATAAATGCTTATCATTTTGTTTGCTGCAATTTTTTTACAAAACCCTACTGATTTTTACTATTTTCTATGTTAAAACAACAATGTCAAGTTCAACACAAATGACTGGTAGAAAAGATCCTACATGGAAATATGGGACACCGGGAGCTATCAAGGGCCAAGTCACTTGTCATGAATGCAAGCAGCCTATGATAGGAGGAATTAATAGATTAAAATACCACCTTGCTAAAATACCTAGACAAAATGTGAAGGCACTCCCTAAGGTGTCCAAAGAGGTTACAAAAGAGATGAATGCCCTACTTGCTGAGTTTGAAATGAAAAAAGTGGAAAAGCAAAAGACAAAGGAAGCAATAGTAGTAGTGATGAATCAAAATGTATCAACGGATTCCTTTGTTACCCCAACTTCAAGCATTCGTCATCCACATTACTCTATTGGTGAGAGTCCTGAGGGTTATATATCTACTTCTAGCCATATTCCTTCATCATCACCAAATTTCTTTATTCCAAGCAATGTTCCAAGAGCATAACCCTCACTTGAAGATACCACTTGGAATAAGGAAAAACACCATGAGGCTGAGATGACAATAGCAAGCTTTTGATACTATAATAATTTACCTTTCAATGTGGCGAATAGCCCATATTGGGAAAGGTTGGTGAATGCATTAACAATTGTTGGTAAGGAGTTTAAGGCTCCAACATCTAGAGAATTGAGTGGGCCATTGCTAGAGGAAGCTGTAAAAAATACATGGCTTGCGGTTGATGATCAAAAGAAAGTATGGCAGAAAAAAAGCTACAACATTTTATTAGATGGATGGACAAATGGACGGAATTGTTGATGATAGAACAGCGTCGGGCCTCATCTTCCAGCCGATTATAAATCATAAATTAAATATAGCCTCATTGGCTATTTAATTTATAGGTCCGATCTTGAGTGAAGAGGCGCTTCACTCAAAACAACATTTAATTATTTGCTTGAAGCCGACTTTGGTTATTCGCCACCTTTGGAGACATATCATTTCATATTGAAAGGCCGACATGATGTTTTGAAGAGACGCAATCTCTCTCTCTCCCTTGTATATATATGAGTTGCTACTTGTTCATTCGATCATTCATCGTATTACATTCATTCCTACATTCATCCTACATAGTGCGATTTCCTAGAGAAGAGCAAATTCATTCAAGTGCAGATCGAAGTCTCAAGGAGGCCGAATTTATTGTCTTTTCACGGGCGATATTATCATCAGATATTGCATCAAGTTTTTGGTACTGTTGAGTGGCCTTGTAATCGGCCTCATTGTAAAGATTATTGTTGTTTGATATTCAATATATAAGTGATATATTGTTGCTGGGTTTTTCTCCCTCAAGTGGAGGGTTTTCCTAGGGTATATGTTGTGTCTATTTGTTTGAATTTGAATTAAATTCTGCTTATTCACATCTGATCATAAAACTAACATGGTATCAGAGTGGGTTTAAGCAAGATCATGATCAGATTTATATAAGCAGCGTTATCTTCCATTCTTGTTTTCATCTTCTTGTGTCTATCTTATCCTCGAAAATGGTGAACAGGCTCAAGATTGAAGATAGACTTGAAGGTGCTTCCAACTTAACTTCTTGGAAGTTTAGAGTATTGTTTGCATTGGAAGAAAATGAGATTGCTGAGTCCATGGAGAGCGAAGTTCCCGAACCTTCCAATGAAAATGAAAAGTCACAATGGAAGAAGAATGGCACTAAGGCGAAGAAGATTTTGGTTGATTCTATGAAGGACCACCTTGTGCAAATTATCTCCAAGTTGAAGACAGCAAGAGAAATGTTCAAGACCTTGGAGGAAATGTATGAGATCAATAATACAAGTAGAGCTCTTGCATTGAGGCAATAGCTTTATCATGTCAAGATGGCGAAAGGAGATTTTGTCATCTCCTTCTTCATGAAGATCACCGAGTTGAGAGATCAGATTTCTACCATTGGGCATATGGTTGATGACAAGGATTTGGTTATGTCGACGCTTAATGGTCTTCCTCAATCTTGGGAGCCATTTATGCAAGGAATTAGTGGGAGATCAAAAATACCTAAGTTTGATCGCTTGAGGGCAGATTGCATTGAAGAGGAATTGAGATTAGCAGCAAGAGGCAATGGGCAAAGTTCTACCAATGAAGAGATTCGTGTACTTGTTGCTCAATCTTCAAAGAAGAAAGGAAGAGAAGGGAAGAAAGGCAACTTCAAGAGGAACAAAGACAAAAGATCAAATGGTGCTCCTGCATCTAAGAAGAAGAAGGATCTCTCCCACTTACAGTGCTTCAGATGTGACAAGTTTGGTCACTATGCAAAAGATTGCCCAACTGGACCTAAGCAGCATGCTTCTATTGCGGATGTGGGTGAGATCTCTCCTCAGAAGGATTCAAGTGGATTTCTATTCTATTCTGCCTTATCAAGCAATGTTCCAACAGATAGCAACACTTGGTTGATTGATAGTGGTGCCTCTCGTCACATTACTGGTTTTAGAGAACATCTTTCAGATTTGGTGGAGAGAGATACAAGTGTTCAAGTCATAATTGGAGATGATGCATGTTATTCTGTGAAAGGTGTTGGAACCTCCTCTCTTCACTTAGATTTCGGCATCTCTCTTCAGTTGAGTGATGTACTATTTGTATGTCATGTCCCCTTCTCAGTGACATCTCTCGGAGTACAGGATTGGCCTATCACACGACCCTCGTAGGCCGATAGACTGGATAGAGGGTCACTTCGAGCTTAACTCAGCTTTAGTTGAGAGTTTGATCGTAGGCTTTCGTTTGGGCTCGATCGGAGACTTCTTGGAAATTGCTATATTTAGAGTTCTGGCAGGCGTGGACCCTGCTTTTGCGTATGCTTTGGCGTGGTTCCCGTGTTAAAATTGACTTGAGCCAGGGCGATCATGAGGATAACTTGAGAGAAATATTAATATTTAATTGCATTAATTAAATATTAATTATTTAATGATTATAATATAAAGTTATAATATTAAATTATAACTTAAGTGATTCTTCTTGAGGGGTGCGCCATCATCAGAAGGGGCCAAAATTGACATTTAAAATTATATTAAAATATTCGGCTGAGACTATGGAGAAATTAAAAGAATTAAAAGTGAATATTTTAATGAAACCCTATTATTAAGGAAATCGCACTTTTGAGCATATTAGTGCATTTGCCTTGGGTTTTGTGCCATTATGAGATTATTGAATTTGAGAACTAATCAACTTTGATCTGAGCAAGAGACTTTAGGGTTTCAAGTTCGAATTCCTTGGGGAACGAGCCATCTCCACTGGAAGCAATTCAGAGGGTGTGAAATACCACTTGATTTATTGCAGCAGAGGTTTCTTCAGTCAGGAGGAATCACAGAGCTTCAGAGCATTCATTATCTACAGAGTTCTTTTCAGTGTTTTGCATTCAGAGCATACCTATTCATCTAGGCGCACTATTACAGAGACTTGGACATTGATTTTTGAGGAGGCCGTACATTATTTATTGCTGTTTCTGACAGGCCGTACCTGCTGTCAGGCCGTACTTCTTCATCTCCTGGCCGTACTTCCTTCTAGAGCAAAACGCCTTCCTTTACTTCAGTTTCTCATCACTGACAGGGGCGCACATCTATCTAGCTTGGTTCTGGAACGTCAGAAGGAGGGAGAAGAGATATTGCATGCAGCCGTACCATCTCAAATCTTTTACCAGCAAGCTGCATATTCCAGGTTTTCAATAAAAATTGTTTAATTTATTATTGCATGCTATCAGATCTTGATTGTATTGATTCCAGTTGAACAATAAAAGAAGCGCCTTCAGTAGATCTTGCAATTTCTATCTATTTTGGCCATTAGATATTTTATTTGTATTTATTATCAATTTCTCTAGCAAAATCGCATTATTTCAATTATATGCAAAAACTCAAAAACGTCAAAAAAATCAAAAACCTTCAGAAAAACCTAAAAACAGTCAGATACAGAGATTTCGGGGAAACGAGGGTTTCTACATTGTACCAGGCATCAAGCGGAACCTTGTCTCAATTTCAGCTTTGGAGGACAAGGGATATCAAGTTGCATTCTCCGAAGGTAAAGTTCTTGCATGGCCGAAGAACTCCAGCATCAAGATTGCCCGAGTGATTGGTGTTCGGCAAGAGAGTCTCTACAGACTTTCCACTCGTCCATTACAAGCTTTGTTGCATGATTCAACAAGTTCATGTGAGCTTTGGCATAGAAGACTTGCTCACCTTCACTTCAGAGCACTACCAACCATGGAGAAGATGGTCACAGGCCTTCCTAAACTCAGCCAGGAGCATGAAGGTACTTGTCGAGGATGCGCATTGGGTAAGAATACTAAAGGTCCTTTTCATAGTAGTGAAAGTAGATCTAAATGTATTCTACATCTTATTCATTCTGATTTGTGTGGTCCAATGTCTATTGCTTCTTTGAGTGGTTTCTTGTATTATATAATTTTCATTGATGACTACTCTAGAAAGACTTGGATTTATTTCTTAAAGACTAAAGAATCTGAAGAAGTACTTGAGAAATTCAAGGAATTTAAAGCTCAAGTAGAGAACTTGTCCGGGAAGAGGATCAAAGTTCTGAGATTTGACAACGAACGAGAAGACATCTCTGGAAGCTTTCGTAACTTTTGTATTGAGGCAGGGATTAAGAGGGAGTTTTGTGTCCCTTACAATCCACAGCAAAACGGTGTTGCAGAAAGGAAGAACAGATCTATTGTAGAAGCAACTAAAGCCATGATTCATGATCAAGATCTGCAAACCTTCCGTTGGGCCAAGGCATCTAGGACAATTGTGTATGTTCAGAATCAGATCCCTCATCGTATTTTGGAGAGCATGACTCCTGAAGAAGCTTTCACAGGTGTGAAACCTAAAGTCATTCATTTGAGAATCTTTGGTTGTCCTGTGTATGTTCATGTACCTAAAGATAAAAGGACTAAGTTGGAACCATCTGATAAGAAGGGAATATTTGTGGGCTACAATGAGTCTTCAAAAGCCTACATAATTTACATTCCAGGTCAGAAACTGATAGAGATCAGCAAGGATGTTACATTTGAAGAGGATGTTGCATTCAATAGATCTAAAGGCTCTCACATGGAGATAGATAATGAAGACCATGAGTCTCCTCAGGGCATGAAAGTTGACCATACTCCTGAGATTCAGAGGGAGTCTCCTAAACCAGAAGAAGATGGTGATCCAGTTGAGCCTTTGGAACCTACTGATGGGCCTAGAGACATTGTTATTGATCGAAAGAGATCTCTATGGGCTAGGAAAACAATGCAGGAGGCAGAAAAGTTTGCAACCCCTAGAGGAACATTCAGAGAAAGCAAAAGACCTCAGAAGTTTTCAAGCTATGTTGCATTGATGAATCAAATGATTGAATCTGAGCCTTCCAGTGTTGAGAAAGCTTCAAGTCAGCAAGTATGGAGAGATGCTATGGCTGAAGAATATCAATCTATCCTCAAGAACGATGTTTGGGATATAGTACCTAGACCAGAAGGGAAATTTGTTGTATCTTTTAAGTGGCTTTTCAAGATCAAGCATGCAGCTAATGGAAGCATTGAGAAGTTCAAGGCTAGATTTGTGGCTAGGGGGTTCTCTCAAAAAGAGGGAATAGACTATGAGGAAACATTTGCTCCAGTTGCTTGTTATACCTCCATCGAGACTATCATTGCTATTTCAGCGGCTAAAAGATGGAAGTTACATCAGATGGACGTGAAGACAACATTTCTAAATGGTGTAATTGAAGAAGAGGTATACATTGAGCAACCTAATGGATTTGAGGTTCATGGGAAGGAGTCTCATGTTTGCAAATTGAAGAAAGCTTTGTATGGCCTTAAGCAGGCTCCTCGCGCTTGGTATGAGAGAATTGATAGATACCTAATGAGCTTGGGCTTCTCCGAGAATGATGTTGATTCAAACCTGTACTTCAAGGTAATTGATGGCGAAGCATTGATCTTGGTTCTTTATGTTGATGATCTCTTTCTTACTAGTGAAGAACACCTCATTATCAAATGCAAGGAGTTAGCTTTTGAATTTGAAATGAAGGATCTTAAGTACATGCATTACTTCCTTGGTTTAAAAGTATGGTAGAGGCCTAATGAGATCATTCTGAGTCAAGGGAAATATACAATAGACATCTTGAAGAGATTTGGTATGATGGATTGCAAATCCATGTCTGCACCTATGGAAACTATTGGCGTAACAACTAGCACCTCTGGAGTAAGAGTTGGTACGGACAGCTATGCACACTACGCAATGAGTGCTCTTCAAATTAGGAGGGGAAGCTCCCTCGTTGTGCTTGACAAAAGTACTTGCAAATGGAAATAAACTAAACTATATCCTGTTTTTGCTTAGGTAGAGGTACAAGGCTTTCGAAAACTATATACGTTGCAGCTGAGTATTTTCTGGTTTTGCAGACTACTAACTACAACTATGCCAATTAATTAAAATCTATCCAATTTCCTCAAGAAAAACAGAGCATGAGGAAACGAGCAAGGTTTGACTATCAGACGATAAACGAGTATAGATTCTCAACTTGAAGGCAAGGTGGCACATCTATCAGCTCAATCTAAACACGCTTATTGGTAACAACAACACACGATAAACTGAATACGGATTCTCAACTTGAAGGCAAGGTGGCACGACTATCAGCTCAATCCGAATAAGTTTATTGTTCACAACAACACACGATAACCAAGTGCAGATTCTCTACTTGAAGGCAAGGTGGCACAACTATCATCTCAATCTAAAACAAGCTTATTGAACACAAAACAGATTTGATCTAACTATGGAAAGAATTCGCTATCACAATTGCATGAAACCCTATGTGGCATAACAATTCATTATAATAGCAAAGACGCATGAACAAATACAAAAAGAGCAATATTGAGGGCAAGGTAGGCACAGCATATATTCCTCTCTCGTGCAAAAGTTAATTACAAATGAGCAAAAGCTCTTATTTATATACATCAAAGGTGTAGGGAACCCTAAAATCACCTTTGAGTCAACTACGTCTTGCAATGCATGCAAGATTTATTACTAAACCCTATTAAGAGTAAACCTATACAATTATTTGGAGAAGCTACCATCAGTTAACCGGTACATCTACCCTAAATGGACAATGTGCAAGCATGCACGTCCTTATTTAAAGCAAAGTTAACTGAACACTACCCTTAGTTAACTGAAAACCCTAACCCTAACTCATGTGAAGATAATCCCAAGGAAGAGATAAGCATGTGTGAAGTCAGCAAGTGAACAAGGCTGAAAGTCGAGTTAGCTACATTCATGACTCAACCCTCGAAGAGTGTACTTACGGGTTCCAAACTGTTGAGGATCCTCCATGTCATCGGTCTAACACTTACGACCAAGAACTCATCAATCTCTACGTAGATGCAGCACTTTGATGTATTCAAAACAACAATCATTTTCTTGAGTTCTGTCCTTTCCTTATTGTATGCATGCATTCTGCGGCATACTTAGTCGCCTTCACGAGAGCTTAACCAAGAAATAAACTGAAATATTCTCCAACTTAACTTAGGATCTCCCTCAAAGGTTATCCGCGAATCAGCTTTTGAACTTCGGCTTGTACTTCATTAAAGATCCGGCGTGGGTACCATCTTCCACGAAGATAATGTACGAGGATCGTGAGTGACTTTAACAACTCCGTAAATGAAGTGATCTCTGTTCCTTTTGCAACTTAATGCTTCATTGTCAGCTGCTCTGATGAAAACCTAAATTAAGACCGATTTGGTCTTGAATTTAGTCTAGTTGAACCGCCTTCTGAAAAACTTGCCTGTTGACTGTGAACACGGCTATGTTCTAACAACTTTCTCCAGAAAGCAAAAATGGCTCCTAGTGAGGCTAAAAATACCTGTCGGAGGATAATTTTCACCAAAAATTCTGAGACATGGGTTTTGTTCGGAAAATGATTCTAAGACAACCCACAACGTCAAAATTGTGAAAAAAACGCCGTTTAGCCTAACATGCAAAGACTTTTCAGTCGAGAACTGCAGGGGTTTTAGAGCTTCTCGGGGCAATTTTTCTTGAGAAAATCTGGAACATGGGTTTTGTGCACAACAGAATTCTGAACAAACCCAGATGATGCGATTTTCAAAAAGATGAAATTTTGGCCCACATGCAAAGAAATCTTCGGAAAAAAGCACAGAGCTTCAGAATGAAGGCTGCAGGGCAATTTTCTTGAAAAAATCTAAGACATGGGTTTTGCTGCTGATGCCGAAGTACGCAAACCCAAATGATCAAATTTTGAAAATATGCTGAATTTCTTTGACATGCGAAGAAAGTACCTAAGATGAGAAATAGAAGAAATAAGACAGAAGATAGAAAGTTTTGCTTGTTCTGCTTCTGAAAAATTCGCCAATCTCTTTTTGGAACTTGATAAAACCTGCATGCAAAGTGAAAACAAAGTCTTGAATCTTCTTCCTCTAAACAATCTGAATCCGTTGCTATGAAGAACGTTGAATTCTGACACCTGTAGCACCTTTAACTTGCTGCTCGCTCAAGAAGAATGTAGATTTCGAAGCTTGAGATGAAGAAATAATGGACACCAATGCTTGAATAAATAGATTTTCATCATTGAAATTTGCAAAAAGGAAATAAACCTTGAAAAATGCGCTTGGCTTCTGATTGGACCCCAATTTTAGTTAACTGAAACTAAAATAAGCTAAATAAAGCATCATGCTTTAGGGTTTCCCTTTCAATCTTCAGTTGCAAATTTATTTAAAGCACCATGCGAATTTGACTTCAGTTGACAATCCTTGTTGAATTCGCCATACTTCAAAAATTCACTAAATTCATAAATAAGAATTAAAGCATCCCTTTTAAGACTTCAGTTGACATTCAAAAAGTGAAGCGCCAACTTCAACCTCATGCTTTAAATCTTCAAAAATTCTAAATATGGCGTCCCTTTTGGAAACTTCAGTTGACAAAGATGAATTCGCCATACTTCACAAAATCATGCTTCATGCTTTAACTTAAATGGCGTCCCTTTTCAGAACTTCAGTTAACAATGAATGAAGCGCCAACTTCACAAAGTCTTCACAATTTCAACTAATTGCCCCATGCATGCAACCTCAAGTTGACTTTCAAGCATAATCTTCAGTTAAGTGAACATGCAAACAAGTTAACTCAACATGCAAAGGTGTTAACTGAACATGCAAACTAGTTAACTCGACATGCGAACTGAAAGATCACTCAACATGCCAATATATGAACTGAAGATGACAACCCAGAAATCGTTTAGTCTAACTGAAGTCAGAACTCAAGTTAAGGCGCACTAGTCAACCTCTTTCGAAAACTCAACTTTGACCTCTTAAGACAAATTCCAGACTTAGCCAATTTTCATGAAAATTTGGACTTAAACCTCTTTCGAGACCTCTGTTCATCCTCTGACACTGGCTGACTGACTCCACCGATTGGCTGGCTGACAGGTGCATCGCAGAGCAGGATAAAAACTGATTAAAAGATACCTTGAGACTGAAACTCATAAAACTAACATTTGAAGGCTCAAAAATCCAAGCGCCCTTTTCAAAAACTGCGCTTTTTCTCAGACTTAGTCAAATTTTGACATCTCGATCTCGTACGAAGGGACAAACAAAACCTTCATAACTTTTGATTGACCAATTTTCAGGACTGGATCACAGGTTCACTGCGGAACTGACCTCATTCTGCACAACAGCTGCAAAGGCACATTTCTCCAGAAAACATCATCCAAGGGGTGAAAATCAAGGGCGCCTTTTTGAAAAGTTGCTCTTTTTCTCCCAGACTTAGCCATTTCTGGAACTGACCAAAATAATACTAAAACTCTGACTGCAAGTTGCTGAGTCATCTTCTGATCTAACGGAGACAAGCAACGGAAAGCTGAACGTAACACGAACAAATTGAATATCTAAGATCATCAAAAAGAAGGCATTAAAGGCTTGAAAAGCTCAGGCGATTTTCTGAAAAAGTGCTCTTTTGCTCATTCCTTGATATTTTGACCAAGATTTGACCCTATGTTTGACCTCTGGCTCAGGCACTTCTGCAACTCAGATTCACCCACTAACAGATGCGTCGCGAAGCTTGAACAAACATGAGATAAACATCTTGGGTGGCATTTAGTCAAAAACCTTCATTTGACACTTC
The DNA here is from genome assembly GCA_007258455.2 of Sequoia sempervirens. Classification (NCBI taxonomy): domain Eukaryota; kingdom Viridiplantae; phylum Streptophyta; class Pinopsida; order Cupressales; family Cupressaceae; genus Sequoia; species Sequoia sempervirens. The sequence continues at coordinate 122,194 of VDFB02345824.1, read as the reverse complement.
AAAAAGATGGGCGCCTTTTTCAAGAGCTGCTCTTTTTTCCAGTGTTAGCCAATTCTGGCTCTCCTCTCATTTTGCGCTATATCTTCTGTAACTTGCACGAAACAGGTCCGTTTGACAGGCTTGATAGTCCATTGCGAAGCTGACGTGATGCCGGACAAATGTCTACTGGAGGTGACAAACCCTAAAAATAAGATCTGAGCCCCTAAAAGATAGGGCGCCCTTTTGAAAATGTGCTCCCCTTTCCAGAGATAGAAAATTTTGATGATTTTTCTTCAGATTTTCACTTTTCTCAAATTTCTTCAGTAATAGACTGACATGACACTGACACCAACTCCATATTTAAAAACCCCAAAAACGACCTTCTGACATCACTTTAACAAGATTAAGACTCAATTAAGCAAAATGCCTTAGTGAAGCAAAAATTTTGGTTTTGGGTACAACAAAAACCAATTTTCAGAAGTTAAAAGAGGCTGCAGCTAATTTAGATCTAGTGGATCCTACTATGTACAGGCAGTTGATTGGATCGTTGATGTATCTGGTCAATACTAGACCAAATATTTGCTATGCAGTGAGTGCACTTAGTCAATTCATGTGTGAACCAAGGCAAATACACCTAGTTGCAGCAAAGCATATCCTGAGATACTTGTGTGGCATAGTTGGGTATGGCTTGAGATATTCTTCTAGTGTGGACTTGAAGCTGCATGGATATTCTGATTCTGATTGGGTAGGGTGTGTTGCTGATCGGAAGAGCACCTCTGGATGTTTTTTCAATTTGGGGTCTACGATGATCTCCTAGTGTAGCTGGAAGCAGTCTTCAGTGGCACTAAGTACTGCAAAGGCTGAGTATATTGCAGCTTGTGTGGCAGCTCGAGAAGCAGTGTGGCTTCGGAAGCTCCTTGCAAGATTGTTTGGACAATCATTGGAGCCAATTGTCATTCATTGTGATAATCAAAGTTGTGTGAAGCTTTTTGTCAATCCAATGTTTCATGACAGAACTAAACATGTTGAGATCAAATACCACTATATCAGAGATATGGTATTGAGGAAAGCTATCCAGTTGAGATACATTAGCACTGATGAGCAAACGGCTGATATTCTTACCAAGACTCTCTCCAGAGTAAAGTTTATGTACTTTCGAGACAAGCTTGGAATTGTGGAGAATGAAGCCCTAGCTGAGAGAGAGTCTCAACTTCAGTGATCTTCTGTGATTTGCTTTAATGCATTTTTCTTTGTAAGAGAAATTTGAGGTGCAAGCCCTTGTCTAATGCATTTTTCTCTGTGAGAGAAATTTGAGGTGTAAGCCCTTGTTTAATGCATCTTTCTCTGTGAGAGAAATTTGAGGTGAAAGCCCTTGTTTCCACCCTCTGGGAGTAGGCATGATGGATGCCATGTTGAGTGACTCCATGACAACATCATGTTGAGAGAGTCCATGATGATTTTCTTGTACTTGTGTTTATTCACCCTCTAGGAGTAGCCATGGTGGACGTCGTGATGAGATGATGACATCACGTTGAGTGATTCCGTGATGGGCACTTGTGCACATATGCTTTACCATACATGGGAGTAGCCATGATGGTTGATATCACGTTGAGTGAATCCGTGATGAGCTCCTTCCACATATGGGTGTAGCCATTGTGGATGACATCGGATAGCTGGAAGTATTCCTCCCTAACTTAGAGGGAGTGTTGATGATAGAACAGCGTCGGGCCTCATATTCTAGCTGATTATAAATCATAAATTAAATATAGCCTCATCGGCTATTTAATTTATAGGTCCGATCTTGAGTGAACAGGCGCTTCACTTAAAACAACATTTAATTATTGTTAATTATTGCTTGAAGCCGACTTTGGCTATTCGCCACCTTTGGAGACATATCATTTCATATTGAAAGGCCGACATGATGTTTTGAAGAGACGCGATCTCTCTCTCTCCCTTGTATATATATGAGTTGTTGCTTGTTCATTTGATCATTCATCGTATTACATTCATTCCTACGTTCATCCTACATAGTGTGATTTCCTAGAGAAGAGCAAATTCATTCAAGTGCAGATTGAAGTCTCAAGGAGGCCGAATTTATTGTCTTTTGAAGGGCGATATTATCATCAGATATTGCATCAAGTTTTTGGTGCTGTTGAGTGGCCTTGTAATCGGCCTCATTGTAAAGATTATTGTTGTTTGATATTCAATATATAAGTGATATATTGTTGCTGGGTTTTTCTCCCTCAAGTGGAGAGTTTTCCTAGGGTATATGATGTGTCTATTTGTTTGAATTTGAATTAAATTCTGCTTATTCACATCTGATCATAAAACTAACAAGAATAGGACTCTCCTTAACTTTTTAGTGGCTTCTAATGACACATTGGTGTTCTTGAAGTTTGTAGATGCCTCACATGAAGTCAAAAATGTTGGTACTTTGTGCAATCTATTGGACTAGGTCATCTAGGAGGTTGGGGTTGAGAATGTTGTCCAACTTATCACGGACAATGCAGCACAATATGTAGCCACAGGGAGACTTATTATGGAGAGGCGTCCTACAATTTCTTTGACTCCTTGTATTGCACATGGCCTAGATTTGTTGTTAGAGGACATTAGTAAACTAGATGGGTCAAAAGTATGGTTGAAGATGCTAAATAGGTTACCAAATTTATCTATAACCATATTTGGGTTCTTTCATTGATGAGAAAGCACACAAATGGCAAGGAGCTTGTGCAACCAAGAGTGATGATTTGCTAGCCACTTCTTCACTTTGCAAGACATTCTTACCACAATTCCTCATCTCAAGCTATAGAAACCCCTGATCTCACTGTTCCGGAACTGAATGTATTTTTTTGTTTTTTTTGGTGTTTTTGAATGTTTTGGGTTTTTGCATGCAATAATAAAGAATGCGATTTTGAAAGAAGTACTTCTAAAAAATCTTTAATAAATACAATAAGGTAAAAACTGAAGCATAAAGACCCTTGAATTGATTGCAAATAGATTCATTATTCTTTCTCAGCGATTACAATACTGAAACCCTAACATGCAAACAAAAAGGCAAAACTGATTGCATTATTTAAAAACCTGATTTCCTGATTGCAGCCATCCAGAATGAAGAAGAAAAGGTACGGCCAATCAAATAATCAACTTCTCCCTACGCCAAAAGATTGCAGAAGACTCCAGAGGAATAGGCGTCCCTTTTGATGAAGTTAGAATGCCAAAAGGTGAGGCATTTGGCCCTAGGAGAAAGGTGCGGCCCTGTATTTGATGGTACGGCCCAGCAAATGGATGGTACGGCTCAGCAGCAGCAAGAAGAAATTCGTACGGCCTTTGAAATGATGCCAGATGTGAAGCTAAATCAGCCGCCCAAGAATACCTCTCTGTCTTGATAACTTTTGGATTTAAACTCTGAAGATATAACCTCTGAATAAGCTCTATGATAACTTCTGGATGAAGCTATCTCTCTGATAAGCAATAAATCAGCTGATATCTCACAGCCTCTGAACTGCAGACACTGAAGATGGCTCGTTCTCCAATGCAAAAAGACAACTGAAACCCTTGGCTCCGTTCTCTGAAGGAAGAATTGATCAAAGTCGATTTTCATAACATAATCAAATGAGTTTCTCTCAAAGAAACTTATAATTCCTCAGTTGGGTCGATTTTCCCCAAAAAGCATCATTTAAATAAACTTTGTATTCTTCTTTTAATTTTTCCATAGTTTGAATGCACTTTTAATTATAAATAATAATTGAAAAGTGGCCCCTTCTTCATGTTGGTCGACCCCTTCCATAAAGTCACTTAAGTTATAATATTTAATTATATTATAACTTTATAATATAAGCTTAAAATTAATTAATATTTATTTTAGCAAATAAATATTAATATCTCTCTCAAAACAGGTCCAATTGATGAACCGTCTGAAGCCAGATGATAAGTGACCGAATCCGCATACGACCAAACCATACTGCTAAAAATAGCAGGGGTGCTCTGCTGAGTGTCTCCACTTACTAAAAATAGTAAGTCAAGCAAATGATGTCCGAACGACCCCGAACGAAAGCCAAACTGAATGATTCTGCCAACTGAACCCAAGCCAATCCTCAACAAGACCCTCTATCCACCTTATCAACCTACGAGTCACATAATAGGCTAATCTTAAGCACTGAAAGATGTCAATTGGAAGGGGACATTACAGTTCGCCCCTCCTGAAATTGCTTGTCCCCAAGCAATCTCAACTCTGGATGCTACAAAATCTCCTCACTCTCCCACGTAGCATCCTCCACTGTTAAATCTCTCTATTTCACCAAATATTCCCTGATAGTTCTCCTGCGCAACTGTCTCTCTCTGTATTCCAGAATCGACTCAAGAACTAAGATCAAATTTCCCTCATCATCTAAGGGAGGTAATACTGCTGAAGGTACCACACTGTGTCCCAACGCCTTCTTGAGACGTGACACATGAAAAACATTGTGGACCTTACTATCCGCCGGAAGCTCTAGTTCATAAGCCACCTCTCCAACACGCCTCAAAATCCTGAAAGGACCATAATACCGCGGCTTGAGCTTCTCCGATCCACTCTTCCTAAGAGTAGACTGACGGTAGGGCTACAGTATGAGATATACCATGTCTCCCACCTCAAAAGATCTCTCTGTCCTCTTCTGATCTGCATACTGCTCCTGTTGATTCTGTGCCTTAGCAATATTTTCCTTAAGAGCCCTCATAGTGTCCTGGCTCTCCTGCAATAAATCTCCAGCACTAGGCACTCTACTGTCACTCAGTAGCAAATCAAGAAAACTAGGCGCCTCATAACCATACAACGCCAGGAAGGGAGACATCTGAATGCTCATGTGAAAAGTAGCATTGTAACAATACTCGCATAAATATATCCACTTGACCCACGCCTTTTGCTGCCCTGCAATGTAATTCCTGAGGTAGCCTTCCACCCATTTGTTCACTATTTCCGTCTGACCATCAGTCTGCGGGTGGTAACTGGTGCTCGGTGTAAGGTCGGTCCCACAAAGTCTTAACACCTCCTGCCAGAAATGACTCAGGAACCGACTATCCCTATCGCTAACTATGCTCCGAGGCAACCCATGTAATCTGAAAACCTCATGGAAGAAAACCTCTGCTACCTGTGTAGCTGTGTAAGTGGTGGTAATCGGAAAGAAGTGGGCATACTTCGTCAACTGATCCACAACTACATCTATGCAATCACGTCCCTGGGCCTTAGGCAAGCCCGTAATAAAGTTCATCGACAGGCATTCCCACTTCCTATCAGGAATCGGAAGTGGCTGCAACAACCCTGCCGGATACGTGTTCTCCTGCTTGTTCTGCTGACAAACAGGGCACTCACGCACATACTGAAGAACATCTGCCTTAAGACCCTTCCATGTAAACCTTTCCCGAACCTGTCTGTATGTTTTGAAGTACCCGGGATGCCCTGCTGTAAGTACATCATGAAAGGATCGCATAATGGTGTTCTTCATCTCTGATCCTGGGATCAAGAAAATCCTGTTCTTGTAAATGATCAAGTCATTTACAAGTGTGTACCTGGTGTCCACCATAGATCTCTCAACAATACCAGATGCCCAAGTATCCTTGGCATACTCTGCCACAATCAAATGCCTCCAGTCCTCTGCAATATGTACCATAGAACTCAGATAAGGTTGGCGTGAGAGAGCGTCAGCAACAACATTCTGGGTACCTTTGATGTAGGTGATATCAAAGTCATATGCTTGTAACTTACTCACCCACTTCTGCTGACGGTCATTTAAATCTCGCTACCCTAGGAAATGCCTCAAGCTATTATGATCAGTCTTAATACAAAACTTACTGCCCACGAAATATTGCCTGAATTTGGCCAAGGCATGCATTATGGCCAGCATTTCCTTATCATAGATACTGTAAAGCCTCTCTGGTCCTCTGAGTTTTCTGCTCTCATAAACAATCGGGTGCTTGTCCTGCATAAGCACCGCTCCAATACCCTCACCAGAAGCATCACACTAAAGCTCAAAAGGCTTCGTAAAATCTGGTAGTGCCAACACTGGACACGTAGTCATAAGCTCCTTGAACCTCACAAAACACTCCTGTGCCTCAGGAGTCCAAATGAATGCACCTTTTTTCAACAAATCCGTCATAGGTGCTGCATGGCGTGAATATCCACTGACAAATCTGCGATAGAAACCACATAACCCAAGGAATCCTCGCAGCTGTGTAAGGTTCGCTAGAGTAGGCCAGTCTACAATAGCACGGATCTTCTTAGGATCCATCTGCACTCCCCCTGCACTGATAATATGGCCTAAGTATAACAACTCAGTCATCCCTAAATCACATTTGGATTCCTTGGCATACAAGGACTCCCTCTCCAAAATGCTGAGTATGGTATCCAAATGAGCCAAGTGCTCCTGCCATGTCCTGCTGTAGACCAAAATATCATCGAAGAAGACAAGTACATATCTCCTCAAATGTGAGTGGAAGACCCTGTTCATGGTGGACTGGAATGTCGTTGGAGCGTTGGTTAGCCCAAATGGCATAACCACAAACTCAAAGTGTCCACAATGACAGCGAAAAGCGGTCTTCTCAACATCCTGCTCACGAACTCTAATCTGATGATATCTCGATCTCAAGTCTATCTTCGAGAAGTAACAGGCACCATGGAGCTCGTCAATAAGCTCATCTATACGGGGTATGGGATACCTGTTCTTAATAGTCCTCTTATTCAAGACTCTGTAATCTATGCACATACGAAGCGTACCATCTTTCTTCTTCACTAGAACCACTGAAGAAGCAAATTTGATTTACTTGGTCGAATGTGACCCATAGCAAGAAGCTCCTTGATAGTCTTTTCTATCTCATCCTTAAGCCGCTTCGGATGCCTGTAAGGAGTAATCATGACGGGCTTAGCACCCTCCTCAAGCTCTATGATGTGCTCAATGCCCCTGTCTGGAGGTCTCCCTGGTGGAATGTCACTGAAAACTTTCCCATGCTTAACACTCAACTGCTGAATGTCAGGATGATACTCGGTCTTATGCTGTCCCTCCTGTATAGGTGTCAAAGTGCACTCGGCAGCCCACTCAACCATGTCATGACGCATAAGTCTCTCCATCCGTCGGAAGGAAATAGTCCTGATGTTACTGTCCCGAATGGCCTTCAAGATATGAGTCTTCCCATCCACATCAAACCAAATCTCCATGTCTTTGAGACGAAGTGTGACTTCCTCAAAGGAATGAAGCCACTTCATGCCCAAAACTAAATCAATATCTCCCATATTCACTACGTAATAATCAGCCTTGAATTCATAATTATTCAAGCGCAAAGGGAGATCCTTAATCATACGGTCACATCTAAGAGTGTAACCATCAGCCACCTTAACCCGAATGCCCTCAAACTCCTCGGTTATGAGCCCACATTTCTCAACAAATCTGGCATCTATAAAATTATGGGTGGCCCCTATGTCCAAAAGGGTGATAACCTTTTGACCAGCCAAAACTCCACGGAGTCTGAAAGATCCCTCTTGCTGAATGCTAGACAACCGTGCCTCCTGGATTTGGAGCTCTGACTCTGCCTCCGCCTTAGGCTCTGAAGCCTCTGATTCTGACTCCTCAGAACTCTCCTGCTGTTCGGAATTCTCAGATTCTGAATCCTCATAATAAGCCCACATAACTCTATTGGCCTTACCCTTAGGCCGCAAAGGACAATCATGGTTAGCGTCGTAGGGACCCTTGCAGTAGAAGCAAAGCTTCTTCCTGCACAAATCATTAAGAGTCTCACGATCCAAGGGTGCTGTTGATTTTCCCTTTGAGTCACTCTTAAAATCAGATTTCTCCTTATTTTTATTGAATCCCTTATTGTCCCTAAATGAAGAAGTATTTTTGGAGTTGAACTTGCTATGCAAGTTCCATGCTACGTGCCTTCTTCATAGCTTCCTGTAACGAAGAAGGATCAAATGCTTTGATCCAACCTCTCAATGGTTCCAACAATCCCTCCATGAAAAGCACAACTAGACGCCTCTCTGATATATTGGGAACCATTACTGACAATCGTTGGAAGTCTCCTATGTAGGCCTCCAAACTACCAACCTGTCTCAACTGGGCCAAATCTCTAAAGTAAGACTTAGGATCCTTCTTGTCGAACCGTTCCACCAACCTGTCTACGAACTCCTGGTAAGTGGTGATACGATCATGCTGAAGTGTCACCATCCCGTGATGCCACTAGTCATAAGCTGCCCCCTCAAGATGCAAAGTAGCATATCTAATAGCATCCTCCTCCGCCATGGGACGCAACGTGAGGAAGGTATCCAACTTACTGATCCAAGTCTGTGTTGTAACCTTACCGCTGCCGTCAAACAAAGCTAAAGAGAGCTTGTTTGTGGCGTGCTTCAGGTCACTATTCTGATGCCTAGGCCTCCTATCAGGCCTGTTCCTGTAATGTTCTCGCCTCTGTGTGATAAACCTGTCAAAAGTGATTCTCTCTCTAACCTCTAGGGTCAATAACTCCCACTCATCGTTTGCTGCCATAAGAATATCAGCGAACACTGCCTCAGGCTCCTCATCCATAATAGGCCCATCGGGCTCCTGTCTCACAAAAGTCGGACGGGTAGGCCTATCAGCTGTCCGTGAAACAGTCCTGGGTATCCTCCGTGAACCTGCATCATTCTTGTCCTCATCACGACGTGGTGATGGTCTCCTAGGTGAACCAATCCTCTAAATCGCCGTGGTCAACTGCTGTAATACATCAGCTACCTGCTGCTGACCTGTCTGAAGATCTCTAAGAGTCTGTCTGACCTCTGCATCATCATCCCTAGGATCTCGAGGAATCTCTGTTTTGTCAGCCATGGTACCCGACTGCCTGTTTACTCCCTGTTCCCTGTCAATCAAAGCTCATGGCACTAATTTTGTATAAAGTTTATGTTTGTATTGTTACCTACCTATCTTAATCATTGGAAATAGCACTAATTGATGTTTACATAAGCACTCACAAATTCATCCTTTCATCAGTGACGATTTTCATCATTGTAGCAATTTTTTGGTGATCTACAGCATTGAATATTTTGTCATAACAGCAGGGCAGCAGGATTTCCACATCAATGTTCAGTAATTTTCAGCATCAACAGCAGTGATTATCGTCCAAAATAAAGCACTTGGAATCAGTAGGGCATTCACATTGCACAAAGACATATAACAGCAGATTTTGTTAGATTCGGAGGGAATCTATGCTCTGATATAATGTTAGATTTAATAAAGACGAATGATTAACAATATTAATCTCCTAAAATCAAGAGCAAAATTACAACAATGTAAATTTACTAGCAATCAAAAGACCAGAATTTGGCAGAATTCCAATTTCTGTATTCTTGATATTCAAGGTATGGAAATGAAGGAAATGAATATAATATATAGGCTATAGAATGCACAAATCAAGGCGATAAGTGTCCCAGAGGAGAGCAGTAAACTAGAGGACAGACTCGACTGTAGCAGCAGAGGTATCAAGTGAACTCATCTTGATGAGGGAGATATGGCACCTAATTAGCATCGATCAAGGAGTTCAATGAGGTGGAGGTGGCAGGTGTTGCCATCAATCAAGGAGATGACATGTGCTCTCATTTCCTAATTTACTCAAGTAAATAATTTTAATTACCTAAGTAAACTTCATATAAAGCGCAATAATAATTAATTGCACCAATCAAGGAGATGACATGTGCTCTTATTTCCTAATTTACTCAAGTAAATAATATTAATTACCCAAGTAAACTCAATATAAAGTGCAATAATAATTAATTACACCAACATATTTCTTCCAGGCTGTTCGGATTTTCAATTAGAACAGATCCATCATTTTGTCAAACATTTCCTGAGCTGAATAGGGTTTTATCATGGTTTAAGCAAGTCTTTGATTGACTAAAAGAAAGAGATTCAGCATTAACTTTAATCAAATCCATAACAGATATTTCTTCAAGGTATTCGGCTACTTGCTTAGGGTTTGGAGCCCACCATCATTAAACCTACCATTGTTAATATTCTTTTGGGCTTCTAAGGTTTATTGCCATTTCAGTGAGTTTTCAGTCAAGATAGCAGTAGTATACAACAATCATATTGGCGTTTTTTGAGAGATAAATTGATCAATTAAAGCGTAAAGACAGCAGCAATTATGAGGGCAGATTACTACATCTTCATATATGAAACACCAATTTTCATATGCTCTAAGATTTCAAAGTGTCCAGTGTTGCATATTTTCAATTAGGGTTTGACGCAGAATCAGCAGAAAAGAAGGATTTCAGCTTCCAAGTATCAAGATGAATTTTCAGTATTTCAAAGTGTCTTCAAGGATTTGTCATATTCAAAACAGAGAAGCTTCATCAAAATCATTGTCCAAGCTGACCAGCAAGAAGTCTATTCCTAGCCTGAGCTATTTATAACCAATCCTATTTTAGTTGTCATCACTTTTGAGGAGATAAGTATATTCTAAGAAGTCAATTTTTAGCATTCATTTATAGACCAGCTATTTTTAGACTGACCCTCTAGAAAGTCTATTATTAGGCTCATAGTCATCCTTATTAGGAGTATATCAAAAGATTGCCCAAGTTAAATTTAGAATTTGTGGACAGGATTATGTAAAGAGTTCACTTTGCATGCAAACAATCTATCATTGACTTAGGAGTGTTTGTTAGTTTTTTAATTATTTTAAACGCAATTATTTTGTAAACATTATAAATAAGTGCTCTTAGCCCTCACTTCATGGCTTCAATGTCATTTGTTCAATAGAATTTAGTAATACCTATCTCGCCTCTAAATTGTTATTGGTATGTTTTTTGCATTTGTGTTTTTATGAGTTGAACATTGATTAACATTTACTACAAGGTGTTAAGATGGTTATTGTAGCTTTCAGTACAACTACTATGTTTAGTTCATAATGTCTTGGGTATGTGTGCTAAGATAAGTTGCTTTTAGCAAGCTTACAAGCTCTGTATTGCAGGTTTACTCAAAGTTGAAGGTCATGGATTTGTGCGTAGTTCCTTGATTCAATTTACTTACGTGTTTGTGTCCTTGTGTTTAAACATATTCAATCCTTGTCTTTTACTCACATTTTTTCAATCCATACTTTTAGCTAGAAACAATGAGTGTCTAATAGCAATGTAGGGTTTGTTTTAAGTCAAAAAGCATGAAAACCTCTTGCCTTTAACAAAAGTGTTGAATCACTTCATGCCCTAACTTGATAACCAAAAGGATAGGTTTTATTTTAAGTTTGTATGTATTGCATGCTTAAAGACACTCCTTTTGTTTTATTTACTATGCATAAAACACCCCAAAAAAACACATTAGTGCAAATTGAAAATAACAAATACATATTGTTTAGATTAGAGTTTAATGTTAGTTTTTGTTTACAAGAAGCTTCCCACTCTAATTCGAAGAATGGTCATACCACAAATCTATTTCATCTTGTGTCACACTAAAAGATGTGAATTAAAACACTAACATTCATAGCAAGTATAAATCCTAAAAATAGGGAAGTGCATTCTTCCGCAAACATATAGGTTAACAACTCATACATAAATTACTTTTTCAATGATACTTTTACAATTTAGCAATAGAAAGAAGCCATTAAACCTCATAAGCATCTTTCCTGCCATGCTATTTATGTTTGTGTAAGGAGCAAAATAAGCAATCACCCCTTATAATTAGAAACATAACTTGGCAACTTGAAGATTCCAAAATTCAAAAGGATATCAAATGTTGAAGTTACTACGGCATTGATTGAAGTTACTACGGCATTGATCTTTATGAGAATTTTCTAGTTGGTACTTTCCTTAGACAAAGAAGATGCTTTCTAGATTGTTCTTATTACATCTTGTCATAATTAGTAATTTAATATATCAACATTCAATGCTGAGTTAACCAGGAGTAAAACTGTGTATAGCTTGCATATAACCATAAGGAAAGAATTTACAGCTTGAGGAGGGGCAGATGTTGTAAATCAAGGAATTTAAACATGAATCCTAACAGAGACTATAACTGTCAAGTGTCAACCACAAACTCAATATTGACATAAAATTAGATACTGCTCTCTACATATGAAAGAAGACTTGCACATCATCAAAATTTGTGACCCGCAATGTCAACACAAACTTTGTTTATTGGACTGCAAGTGCAGATCAGGTATTTCAGGAAGCAACAGCATACATCACATCCATGGTTGTATCCCTCAAGTATTTCTGAGATGCATGGCAATCAATAACAGCAAAATACTCTAAAATTTCACAAACATGTAGTTATCAGCAATGTTAATGGTCCAATAATCTTTCTGTCAGTAGCCAAGAATTAGCATACAATCAAGGTGAGAAATCTCAAAGAATGAAGTTTGTAATGCAAAATCCTGTAATAATGCTTCACACATCCACTTCATAGAGATTTGCAGCTTTTACTTCAATTCAAATGTTGGGAGCTTGAGATCGTCCATAAGCAAGCATTTAATACTAAAAGAGTATTTTACAAATCAAGCAAAGAAAGAGAGAAATGCAGTACTTACTTCAAGATTGTGAATGGTCTTGCTGGCCTTCCAACTCTTCATATACCATTTTTTTGCCTTATCAAACTTGCGGAGATTATAGTAAGCTTCCCCAATATCTAGGAATGCATCACTTAGTTTAGCCATGTCCCTTAGCCCTTTCACCACATTTTTTGTTTTTTTGGCATAATCCAGATACTAACACAAAAGCAATGAGATGGCATCAATCCATGCTGATAGTAAAAGGAGAAACATGAAAATAAACTGAAATTGGACAAAACAATTACATCATAAGATTTTGCCCAACATCATCAAACTACAATTTGGAATCTATGTCACAGTAAACCCTATAAACCAGTAATGAAAAGTCAAACAAACAATAGGCATACCTTGGGCCATGCTTCAATATTAATTGCAAGCTCAATTAATTGTTTCAGACACTTTTGTAGTTGAATCTGATGCCTCCTTTGAGATGAAGTGCCAATCTTTAGGGTAGCATTGCGAACAAGCATTTTGAGTCGCTGCTCTTCTTGAACCACTTCACTCATTATCTTTTGAGCTTCTTCAGTGCTTTCAATATTCACTCTCACACTTTTCACCAGGGCATCTTCATCCTCCAATTTACTTGCAATCCTAAGAGCCCTTTTATAGCATAAAAGGGCATCATCATACTTATGCAATTTATAATGAATTAAACCAAGGTTGATGAGACCATTGGCCTCCCCTTGAGGATGAGGAATATTTTGACATATTTTGATATCAATATTAACATGTTCCTTGGCCTTTTCCCACTCTTTTATCTCAATGTAAATACGACCCAGATTATGATGAAGCCTTGTCCTGCCGTCATCATTGTCCCCAACCTCTTCATCATCACAAATCCTTAAACCCTCTTGTAAAACCCTCTCTGCCTCAACGTAATCTTCCAAATAAATTTTAAGCAAACCCATATTATTATATGCATCCACAAGCTCCTTGACAAAGGATGGGGAATTTCTACTCAGGGGATTCTCCTTCAAACTATGAGCTAATTCTAGTCACATCTTCACATATTTCTTTGCCTTTTCAAGTGCAAAGTAATTATCTTCATTTTCATCATAAATGTCAAAGTAGGTCCTACCAAGCTGCGTGCTAGCCCGCTGCTGCTCCACAAGATCATTCACCTTTTGAGCAAAGTGCAGATGCTTTTCCTGCACAATTGCACACCAATCACTAAGTTAAACATTCAAATTAAATAAAAAAAAGGAAAAGAGAGACAAATAATTTTACCATAGTTAAATGAATCCCTTCTGCATATGAAATATATTCTTACATATTTTCAAACCAATCCTTTTATAAAGGGAGCCCCATGTCAGTTATACACATCTTGGGCAAAAAAAAAAATCCTGCATATTTGGTTACCAATTACACAGTAAAATATTCAAATAAAAAAGGGTGGCAGAAGGGCATAAACATTTTATGGTAGTAATATCAATCGCTTTCTATTGAGAACATTTCCTACATAATTGCACCCATGACTTGGAAAAAAATTCAAGACTAAAATGGGAGGGAAAGGGATATAAGTATCATGCAATAGCAGAATATTCATACTACACATCATAATTCCAAACTGGCTGTGACCCATACCATCCATATGGCATGTAAATAAAAGGAATGGCGTAGTATAAGTCTGGGACTAGATATCCCTTAGATTGGCATCTAAGACAAAAGGAATTCCCTATTATGTAACTCCAATGAAGTTTCCCAACCAAAGAAAAATGCCTATAACAAAATGGGTATTATGAACCAATCCACCAACCAATTCACTGTGGCCTCCACATTAAGTGATGTAAGTGCTAATGCAGCATAGTCGATAAGGAGAAAGAAGAAGTCAAATTTCAGCAAACCCTTGATCTCAACTAAGTGGAATACCATGATGGGAGGGGAGACTACCCCCAGATAATCAAGAAGCGAATTACCAAAAGAACCACATGGGAATTTATTTCATATATGTCTTGAAACCTCTCGAGGGATTTATGATTCAAAATTAATTAAGTGGTGCAGATCAGAAAGGTTCTAAAGTCATGTACATGGCTGAGCTTCATTAGAACATTGTACTGGTGTTATAGAGCAGTTGTAGGTTAACATAAGGAGTCATTTTGGAAGCAATTTCCATTGCTTTCAAGAATATAGTGACTATCAAATAAATATACAACATGTTCATGATTGGAAGAAAGTTCTACAAGAATCTTGCTGATGGAGTTGAACATTGCCACAGCACTATGAAGGTGAACAATATTTTTGTCACTTGTTGTAGGGGAGTTCTAATATTAGCATTGTGTTGGAAGCCATGTATGGCAAAATAATAATATAAGGATCTTTTGTTCCTTGGAAACCACTGACTTGGAAAGAGGTCATGTTTGTTGATTTTTATTTACATGGGCAGTGATATGGCAGCAAACACGATATGATGTGGGTTGTTGTTCATTTGCAACCATTATCATTGATTTCCATGGAGCAGTAGATGTATATGCATGCATGGCAGGTAATAAATTGCTTTTAACCTCTACTAGAGGTCGTTAGGGCTGGTATGTGAAGTGATTGGGATTTCATTAGGACATTTTGATAGTGGAGTAATTACAAGACTGACTGTCGCCATTTTACAGCACCGATTCATCTGTCTTATTTGTAAAAGCAGACGTGTATAAAAGGGAATGGACACTTTATTTTAAGGTTTGGTGTGATACTCTTGTTGTCCCTAATTTTTGACTTGTTAAAAATTGGGATAACCTATCAAAATTTTGATAAAATTTGAATATTTTCTCTTCTAAGGCATGTTTTACGAAGTGCAAAGGTTAGAAAATTTCAGTTTTGGGTCTATAGTCCTTTTGGCTAACATTTTTTACTCACTCTCGTCCGTTTTCGTGAAATTCTGAGTCATTTTTAGTGTGTTTTTGGTCAATTTCGGGTTTTTGGGGCATCACTGCAAGTAGGGGTTTTGGTTTCTTATTACAAGTAAGTGATAGGAACTTTTTGCTCTTATTACAAGTTACTTTTTCTTTTAATTTTAAGTTATAGGAACTTTTTGTGTAACTTACAAGTGATAGGAACTTTTTGCTCTTATTACAAGTTACTTTTTGTTTTAATTTCAAGTTGTAGGAACTTTTTGTTCACTTTACAAGTTACTTTTTAAAAAGTTACTTGCAATGACTTGAAAAAGTTCCTATTTCACTTAAAGTTACTTGCAATGACTTGAAAAAGTTCCTATTTCACTAAAAGTCACTTGCAATGAGCTCCAAAAGTTCCTATTTTAACTTAAATCACTTGCAAAGTGTATCTAAAAACCCGATTTGCAAGTAAAGGGCTTTTTTAAAGTTATTTGTTATTTTGTTCACTTGCAATGAGCATAAAAAAACCCAAAATGCTTGCAATGAAGTTTTACAAGTTATTTTTCACTTGCAATGAGCATCAAAAAACCCGAAATTAGTTTTGCAAGTGTTTTTGTGAATTTTGTAGCTTGCTCTTGCTCATATGTACCCCAATTGAAGAGATTTTTGGTATGAAGAACACTTGGCAAGGTCTACAACTTTATTAAATCCCCCATTTTTGCTCTACCATTGCCACGTTTTTGCATATTTGAGTTTGCTCAAGGCGCCTAGGGTTTTATTTATTTATTTATTTTTCTTTATTTTCGCTTGTAAACTCTTGTTGCAGGTATGTTCTTTGTTTCTTTTTATTTTTCTGTTTTTGTTGCTTTAAATCTTTTGTTCCTGGGTTGCCTTTTTATAAAGTTGAGTTTGCATATTTTATAAAACACTTACAGCTGAAAACGCATTTTCCTTTCATGCGCCCTTCATTCCATCTCATATGCTATTTTATAAAACACATCTATGTTGAAAAACGCGTTTACTTTCATACACCTCCATTTGGAACACGCCATTCGCCTCTCATTCCATCTTTTACGCCTTCAATAAAAAAATGTGTTTTCATTCATTCAAAAACGCCTCCATTCCCAAACACGTTTTCCTCATTCCATAAAAATGTCTTTCAAAAACGTCTTTCTCAGCATTTTTCATTTCATACCATTTGCCTTTCATTTCATTTCACTTTCATTCCATTCATTTCATTTGCCTTAAATTTCCCTTTCATTTCATCTCATTTACATACCCATTTCTCCATCATCTCAATTCCATTTTCTGCGGAAAAAAGAAAGAAAAATGATGCCCTTGGCTACAAATCGGATTTTATAAACCAACTGCAAGTAGGAAGTTTCAATCAAGAAAGCAAGTGAAAAGTTTTAGAAATAAACTTGCAATGATTTTCATTTTTCCTCCCTTGCACTTTTTACTTGCAATTTCTTCCAAAAATCCCTATTTCACTCTTTACTTGCTATTAGCCTTCCAAAACCCGAAATTCACTTGTGAGCCCATTTTTGCATCAATTTATCCCTTCCCTTGTCAGTCTTGTTTACACACATGATCTCTCAAACCAACAAATCAAGGCATGGGCATTTTTTTATAACAATTTCATCTTGAATAAGGTGTTATGGATTCTTCATAAGTGAACAAAAGAAGAAGAGATACAACAGTAATTCATGAGGCAGCCCGAAGGTCAATAATCCTCATGAAACCATTTAGGGACAAAGTAAATCAAGCATGGAAAAAGAACGCAATGAAGAGAAGAACTTCCTTCCTAAAGAAATGGTATTACTCCAAGCCTATGATAAGATTGAAGTTCGCCAAGGACACAAAGATCATTAAGAATGCAAATTCCCGTTCGAGATGTCTTCACCAATCCTGAATACTTCAAGTTCTAAAATCCTTAAGCAACATGCAGATCATCGCAGATGAAGGATGATGTAGTTAGAATCATGTCTTGGACACTTAGAATAATTTCAATTATGCATTTGTAATTTTGTTTTGACAAATTACATGTAAAGTCAGAAATTGTAATGGCAAGTAGCCACACTACTCGCATTATTGAAGATTGTAATTACATGTAACCAAATTACAAGTCAAAATAAATTAGGACTGTAATTTGGAATAAGTCAATTGCAAGTAGTTGGTGGTTGAGAGAATTTCTCAAGTTAGTTGGGATCCTCCCACCTTTTTCTCATGACCTCTCTCCTATAAATACTTGAGAGGGTCCTTTGTAATTTGGTATCTTTTTGGCAAGCAAGAAAACTCTGCAGAAATTTGTACTCATAAAGACTTTGAGCTTTATAGTTATAAGTTGATCTTTTTCAAGTAATATCAAAGAGTTACAGATTTCAGACTTTGTGTTGAAATCCTACTTTGCATCCATTGTGTTCTTATGTCATTTTGGAGCATTACTTTGTGATTATTTGAAGATTGTGGAAGATTGCTAGGGAAAGCTTCAATTGAAATATTTTTAGACTTTGTGCTGTAAATGTTGAAGATTGAATTCATAATTTAGAAGTTAGAAGAATTGCAAGTCTTTGTGCTCGTAACGATTCCCATTCATAGTAGTTAATAGATACATCATACTTGCAAACTTTGTGCTGTTTTATGCTATATATTATCATTAGAATTATCTTTCAAAAGGGTAGATAGGATTGTAGATTTTCACGACTTTGTGCTTGAAATTGCTTTCCCGTCCCGAAGGAAGTGACGGAAGTCTTTGAGCTTTCAAGAAACTTCATTTCCTTTCTCTTGATTTTATTACGAATTGCTGTTAAAGTTTATTTAAAAGTTCACATTACCTTTCTGAAAAGAGAAAAGAGTTTAATCTTTCCTGAAACAAGAGGAAAGATTGTTGTTCCATCCATATTTGTTTTAATTAGTTAGATAGGGGGAGCCTTCCCTTAAATAGGTGAGTTTAACTCACACACTGTGGCTGAAACCACCATTTTGCTAACCCTTACAAGTTTGCAAAATATTCAACCAACAACTCTCTACCTAATTTCTTATTTTCTTTTTATATCAAAAGGATGCCAATAAGAGAAGAACAATGCACTACATAAAAAAGTAAACCCTAACAATAATATTGGAGCTATATTTTATTGATAAAATAAATCTATCGCAATGCATCAAAAGAGGAATGATAATAATATCTACAAGAATAGATCAACAGAATAATAATACTGTGGAACTAATTAGAAATCAAGCACCAAGCAGATGATCTTTCTTGAACCAGAATTGATGCTGCTATATAATGTTGTTCTAGCCACCCTACAAACTAGTTTGTAAATTAAAAAGAGAATGCTTTTATTTCAATACAATCCATGGAAGAGATTGCCCACAAGAAACTAGAAGGGTTTCATCCTCTAATCTCTGGATCTAAGGATTTTTGTCCCTGAATCAATACATGAGCTCTGCCTATTGCAGCTACTCTAAGTCTAAAAATATGTAAAATGCACATAGAATGAACCCCTCATGTTGATTGACCTCTATTTATTGATTGGCATGCTCCAAATCCTAGGCGGCTAGTCTTAGTGTCAAATAATAAAGATTATTTTTATTTCATATGACACTAATATCATTTAATAACCAAGTAACACACAATATTGCACTAGCATAATAATATTAAATTGTCCAAGTAGCCAATAAACCTTGACCTCTCATCAATCAATCAACCACAACTTAAGACCCACTCACTATGTAAGGTCCCCTTTTTCGGCATGATCATGGTTGATGGTGGTTAGCCTATTTCTTGGACCCTTGTGGGCTAACTGGATTGGTTAGAGGGTCAGCAGTACCTTCTGGAGAGTTCGGTCGATTTCATTTTCTGAGATCATGGATTGGCTCATTGCAGGCTTTTGCAGTACAGGAGTTTGTTTGCTTCTGACGGCACTGAGTTCTGTGGAGAATTGAGGGAGATAGGCTTATTTAAGTGATTTAAGTTATATTTTAACTTAAAGTCTTTTTATAAAGTCAAATTGACTTTATAATTTTTATATAACTTAAATAAGTCTAAAGTGAGTGTTTTAAAAGTATTTCATTTAATCACTTAAAGGAGGCACCAAAAATCAAAGTTAGAACTATGGAAAGTAACTTGAGTTTATTTCCAAAAATTTAAATGATCTAAAACCCTAAAATGTACGGCCTCCTTGAGTTTTCACCTCCTTTGCTATATAAGGGTTGAGGGCAATGAGAAACTCATCTATTTTGAATATTTCAACTTTGCCTTGGAAGTTTTCCCTTTGCTTTCATCCTGTGATCAGGTTTGCAGCAATCCGCCATTGGAGAACAAAATCTCTTCAGTGTGAGCACTTGTGAGGCTGTGAGAGATCAGCTGAATTGGTGCAAATTGAGAGAGCTTCATTCAGAAGTTCTGCAGTGCTTTAACAGAATTTTGTAAGTGTTTTTCATCAGAAACAGAGGGTTTGAGTGGATGGTGTTCTTCGTTTCTTCATGGCAGGCATCATAGTTTCATGGCCGTACCATCTGAGATGTTTTTGGGCTTCTTTTGCTTGAAAGGCGTGGCTGTTTGAGCCAGGGCGTACCAACTACATGGAGAAATGCCTTCCTTCTTGAGGGTTTCTCTTCACCTTCATCAGCACTTGGCATCTACCTTTCATTTGCCCCAATTTCCCAGCTGGATTTCATGCTTGTATCATTCTACACTTGATTAAGTCAGATTTCTTCTTCTAGACTGGCAAACTGGCTTATTTTCTTAAATAAATAATCAGGAGGTTTTCGGGTATGTTTATATGTTCTAAATCCATTGTTGAGCTTATTAAATACCTTCTGCAATTTCAGTTTGATTAGATTTGCTCAAGTTTTCATTCTGTGAGCTTTTATATGATGCGCACCTTCTCTTCTGTCTACAAAATTTCTCTAAAAAACTAAAAACACAAATAGACTTAAGAAAAAAGACAGGGGTTTGAGCAGTGAGCTAGCAAGGCTCATCACACACTAGAAAGACTTGAGGTAGATACATGAGTTGTACTTGAATCGATAGATGAGATCTGCCTATTGTAGCCACCCACTCTAAGTCTCAAAATATGTGAAATGACCATAGAATGAACCCCTCACTGATGGTTGGCCTCTATTTATTCATTGGCATGCTCCAAACCCTAGGTGCTTAGCCTTAGTATCAAATAATAAAGATTATTTTTATTTGATATGATACTAATAGCACATAATAAACAAGCACCTAACAACATGGTACTAGCATAACAACATTAAATTGTCCAAGTAGCTAATAAACCTTGACCTCTAATTTGTAAATCAAACATAACTTGAGAATCACTCACCAAAAATGACCTAAGGTAAAGCATTACAAACAAATAACTCACACCTAGATCCAACAATTGGTTGCATGCCATGGTCTTGTCCACATAGCCCTCCAAAGAGCCCCTAAGAAATAGGAACAAATTTTCTCCAAGGCACTTACAACAAGCATGTACGCATAAAAATCTCTAAGTGCATGAACAATGTCAAAAGTAAATAGTTCTTCTTGGGGTAAATCCCTCATGAGGAGACTAATGGTGAGGGTCCCACCTCCAACAAACCTCCTAAAATTTAGAAAATACTAGCATTTCATGTGTGCTGCTTTGTGATCAGAAACCTAATGTTTCCATGCAAGTTTCAGCCGTTTCAGAAAAAGTATATCAGTGTATTGTTGTTGTCTGACAGCTTTGGCAAGTGACAGCTTTCAGCAGTTCAAAGGAGAATTGGACGGCAGCTTTTCAACCTCATTCACTGAAAGTTTTAATGACAATTTGTGTGTGTCTATTGCCAGTTTCACCAAGTCTTGTGCCCAGGGTTTTTCTTACCTTCATTCAACAGATTCAACAATGTTTTTTCTGCTTATCACTAGGATGCAGCTCTCACTTGGCAAGATGAATCAAGGTAGTTAGGGTTTCAGATTCTTCAAAAGATCCACCATGTCTCAGAATGAGGAGATGCGTCAAAATCACAAAGAAGATTCATGCATTAAACTGCTATCTTTAGCCATGGCTATGTTTGGCAATTGCTATTTTCAAAGTTCTTTTTTTGGACAGATGTGTGAAGGCCTGTTTTTAGGTCACTTAGATTTTATTTGTTCTTTGTTTAGAATAGTTTTTGTTTTAAAGTTCTTTATTTTCTGCTTTTTAAAGCTTCAAGCATTTGTGATTTAAAACATTGATTTTTGGGATAAATAAAATTAGGTATTTTGTGAGATATATATAAGTTCTTTGGGCACATGAATTCTTAGTGATAGTTGATGCTACACATATGCTGCTGAAATTATTATTCAAGATGGTTTTCTTGTGTCTATGTTGTGATTCAAATGATTAATTTATACTGGATAACAAAATTAGGCTTTGAGGTTATCCATTCATCTTGGTTGTAGCTTTGCATTCGACTTGGCTATAACGAACATAATAAGAGTGTTTTTGGATGTAAGCATGTGAACATTTTAACAATAATGTTTTGTATCACACTCCATGATCCATCATTAAGATGAGTAAAAGTGGAGGTATATTGCAGACACTGATCCTTAAAAAGATGCTAAATTACTGGCTCTAGTTTGAATTAAATTTCATTAGTTCAATTCACAAATTTGGCCAAAAAAAAATTGGGGGTTTGGTCCATTTGGGATTCATCCATACAAACACACACACACACACACATATATACGCTCTTGCATTTATTCAATCCAAATTCTCATTTCCCATTATATCCTCAAAACTTTTTTATTTTAATAGTAGATCATAAAAAAATATGTAATGTCCCCAATTGGACAACTCTAAGAAATGGATGATTTATCAAACATGTGCAAGTTGAAACAATAATCAAATGACCAATGTAGATGCCAAACCCTAGCTGATTAGGAATAATGCAATATTGCAAAGCAAACTTACACTTTCAAACAGCAAATTCAAACCCTCATAATGCTGGTAGACATCTTCAAATGCAAGATAAACAACAGATCTGAATTGTATGTATCAAATATATCAAATATAACTGTTGATTTAATGACTGATTTTTTATGAACAACAATACTATCATTCACCAATGTTTATATGGAACCCTTATACATTGAAATTAACCAAATATGAAAGTAGAATTAGATAATGAGTTGTTGGTTAAATTATGACAACAGCAATAAACATGGAATCATCAACACAGAAACCCCAGATCTGATTTTTATTTATGACAACCAATGTAATCAGCAATAATGTATGCAACAACAGCAACAAACCCTCATAATTTACCCATATTACGTCAGCCAATGATCTGAAAATGCTTTTCAATCAGCCAATAATGTAATCAGCAATAATGTATGCAACAACAGCAACAAACCCTCATAATTTACCCATATTATGTCAGCAAATGATCTGAAAATGCTTTTCAATCAGCCAATAATATATATATATATATATATATATATATATAATTTGCTAGCAAATATTAATCAATCCAAACCTCCACATGCTGAAATCTTCAATAAATCAGTGTAGTAACATTGTTGTAAACTAAAAATGACTTCAAATCATTGTAGCAAGCTGAAAATGACTTCAATCTATAAGCCCAAGTACAATCCTTGAACAGAATCACCTCAAATGAAGATGAGGGTCTTCGTCCTCAAAGCCAACTATGGAAAGCCAAGAGGGTTTTCATCCCAAAATCTCCAACGCCAAAGGTTTTCATCCTTGAATGCTTCAATCTCTAAAATGGAAGGAATAATATATGACAAAATCAAATGATTTTCTTTGAACTTTGACCTCTCTTTATAGGTGCCTACTTCAAGCCCTCTATTTTATTTTATTTTTATTTTTATTTATTCTTCCTTCCAAGCATTTAAAATTAAAAATACTTTTATAGTACATCCAAAGGCCCTTTTCATATTACATTTCAAATAAAATGTTGAAAATGTTAGAATAGATTTTTATTACATCATTTAATAATAATAATATAACTAATTTTATAGTTATACTTCGGTTGATAGGGCATGCCCAATCAGGTTGGTTATTCACCAACCTTTCATTGTATATAATCATGCCTTCACCTTAATACAATTTGCTCGATTGCTCTCTATAATTTATCATGGTATCAGAGCATTTTCAAATCCTAAGCCTGTGTGATAAAGTCAATGATCGCGTTTGAAGGAAGAGTCGGCATTTCTTGAAGATTGATCATTGCTTGTCGGGTGGCAACTGAAGGAAGAAGATTGTTGTTTAATTTGAATGCATCTGCAAGGAGTGATCATTGTATGCAAAAGAGGCGACAAGGCAAAGTCGTGTTAATGTGCGGCATTCTGAAAGAGCTTTGCTAAGTTCATTTTTGAAGGAGGTGTCAACGAAGTGAGTAACGGTAAACCAAAATCAAATCTGGACACATACATCTTGATTGCGTCTGGAAGAACGAATGTTGTTTTGAGATGTCACTGCATGCTATCTAAAAGAGCTTTGAAGCATTGACATATGGGAGGCATTCTATGGGAGGCATTCTATGTGAGAGCGGCATTGATAGATTTGTGCTGTCATAAGACGTCCGAACTTTCTTTCGTCGGGACGTGCATTGCGGCAAGACTTTCTTCCGAGCATTGCCGAGTCTATTTTATGAGAAAGGCGTGCGTCGTTGGAGAAACGAAAAATTTTAAAAAACAAAAAGATCTTTGAGCGCGTGAAAAGCATCGCCTAGACAGGTGATTTATTCTTAAAGACATGGTTGCTGAGAAAACAAGGTTGTCTGAACTTCAATTTATCGAAAGGTGCATAGTTTCTCACTTTGTTGTTTTTCATAGACTGAAGTAGAAGTATTCTGCTTGGAGCATCTGTTGTTTTTAATTTTTAGAACAAGAAAAAAAACATATAATTCTAAGTTGTTATTTTTGCACTTAAAATTCAAAAATTCAGAGCATTTATTTTCTGAAA
Organism: Sequoia sempervirens; assembly: GCA_007258455.2. Taxonomy (NCBI): domain Eukaryota; kingdom Viridiplantae; phylum Streptophyta; class Pinopsida; order Cupressales; family Cupressaceae; genus Sequoia; species Sequoia sempervirens. The sequence continues at coordinate 97,914 of VDFB02345824.1, read as the reverse complement.
AACAAAGATATAATTTTGAATTTGTTAGGGGTTATAAAACCAGATCATACCAGAATGGCTCCTAGTGCACCCAAATTCCTCCTTCCTGATTCCCAACTCCTGAAGGGTAAAAATTATGTTGTCTAGAAAACCAAAGTCCAAATGCAACTAGAATTTGAAGACCTTTGGGAAATTGTTTCGGGGGATGCAAACAGACCAACTATAGCCAATGATGAGCAAAATAAGTTTGATAAGGCCAACCAAAAAGCCAAACTAATCATCCTATTTAGTGTGTCAGATGAGGTTCAACCTCACATTCGCACTGGAAACCTCTGCAAAAGATGCTTGGGACTGCCTCAAAACTATCTATGAGGCTAAAAAAAAAAACCAAATCCTTCATCTGCAACGTCAGTTACATTGTCTCCAAATGCAAAATGGCGAGAAGGTAGAATCTTTCTTTAGAAGAGTTGTTGAACTAAGAAGTGCACTTCAAGCGTTAGGGGAAGAAGTCACAGATGACTCTCTTGTACCAATAGTCTTGAGAGCACTGCCCCCTTCGTTTAGAGTGTTTGTAACATGTTTAAATGTGGCACATAAAACACCCTCATTTGAAGAATTGGTCAACTTGCTTCAATAGGAAGAAGCAATGTTTGGTGAGACCGATACTCAAGACAATCAAGCCCTTGCAGCAAAACAAAAGGGAAAACAACCTGATCGTCGAAGTGGTCCATCAAGACATTCAAATCAAAATCAAGACAACTCTTCCAACAAGAAAAAGAAATGCCTCATTTGTGGTAGAAAGGGTCATGAACTCAAAGAGTGCTGGTATAATTCCTATGCCGATAGTGAATCTAGTAGCAAAAAGCCACAGAAATCTTTCCAAGGGGATAAGAAGAAAAATCCACAATGGCAGAAAAATCCGAACAAACAACAAGGGAATGTTGCATCCACTTGTCATTCAGATGAAGAAGATTTTTTGTATGTTGCAGAAACAAAGGCTGCCACATCTAACAATTCAGTTTGGTATGTTGATTCTGGTGCATCCAAGCATATGACAGGGGAACATAAATGGTTTTGTGCCTTAACTCCATCCACCTCCTATGGGCATGTTTCATTGGGTGATGATACCTCATATAAAGTTCAAGGAATTGGTGAAGTTTCACTTCCATTGAGAACTCATACATGTCGACTCACAAAGGTTTTGTATGTCCCAGGGCTCACTAAGAACCTACTTTCAGTAAGTCAATTACTTGAGCACAATCTGCAGGTTGAATTTGATCAACTCAATGGTGAGAAACTTTGTCTTATCAAAGACAAAACTCGCAATGGAGTAGTTGTAGCTCGTGCTTCAAGGGCAGGCAAGATGTTTCAGTTGATTGATGTTGCACATAAAGATCAAGCCCTTGTAGTAAACACCAACACATCCACAGCTCTTTGGCATAGAAGATTTGGTCACCTCAATATTGGTTATCTTCTTGCATTGAGTAAGATAAATATGGTACGAGGACTTCCTCCCATTCAAAAATCAGAAGCTATCTGCTCACATTGTCTTGCAGGGAAACAGCATAGGGCTCCTTTTCCTGCTGTAGAAAATCGAGCCTCTAGTCCCTTCGAATTGGTTCGCACTGATCTCTGCAGACCTATGCCTTGCAGTCATCAGAATGCCCAGTATTTTCTTCTCTTTGTGGATGATTATACAAGGAAAATGTGGGTCTATTGTTTGGCTCACAAGCATGAGTCATTGGAGAAATTCAAGGAGTTTAGAGCTCTTGCAAAACGGTCATCTGGTCAGTCTCTCAGAGCCCTTTGCTCAAATCGAGGGGGGGAGTTCACAAGTAAAGAATTTGGAGCTTACTTGCAGAAACATGGCATATAGAGACAATTGACCACTACACATACGCCGCAACAGAAAGGAGTTTAGAGCTCTTGCAGAACGGTCATCTAGTCAATCTCTCAAAGCCCTTCACTCAGATCGAGGGGGGAGTTCACAAGTAAATAATTTGGAGCTTACTTGCAGAAACATGGCATACAGAGACAGTTGACCATTGTACATACACCGCAACAGAATGGTGTTGCTAAGAGGCATAATCGTACTATTGTTGAAATGGTGCGATGCATGTTGAAGGATGCAGATCTTGCTCCTGCGTTCTGGGCTGAAGCAATTCACACAACAGTGTATTTGTTGAATCGAGCACCCACCAAACTGCTTGATAATATCACACCAGAAGAAGCTTGGATTGGAAAAAGGCCCTCTATTTCACATTTCAGAGTGTTTGGATGTACTGCCTTCATGCATGTCCCCAAGGTTCAAAGAGCAAAATTGGATGATAAGTCTATCAAGTGCATCTTTCTTGGATACAGTTCAAAATCAAAGGGATATCGGCTTATGGATACAGTCAAAAAGAAGGTGTACATTAGCAGGCATGTTGTCTTTGATGAGGAATTTGGGAGCAACTCCTCTTCCTCTCCATCACTTGTATGTTGCCAAGCACCACAATTAGTTGAACCTGCTGATGAGGACATTGCAGAAGAACAAGAGGTTGATGAAGAGAAGGAAGATGATGAAGGCACTTCAGATGACATTTTGTTTCTCTTGGACGAGTTTCCTCCTCTCACTCCTCCATCGTCATCTTTTGTACACAAGAATATTCCTAAGTGGTATCATACCACTATAAAGGCTTCCAAAGATGATGTCGTTGTTGATACATCTTTTCATGGGCCTAAGACTCACAGCAAGTCTTGTGAAGAAGTGAATATGGCCCTTATGTGTACAGTTAAGCAAATTTCTGAACCTGAAACTGTGCAGCAAGCTCTTGAGTCACCACCTTGGAAAGATGCTATGGATGTTGAATATCAGGCACTTCTAAGGAATAATACATGGGAACTTGTTGATCTTCCACTAGGGAAGAAGGCTATTGGCTGCAAATGGGTTTTCCAAATCAAATACAAGGCAAACGGTAGCATTGACAAGTATAAGGCCCGACTTGTGGCTAAGGGCTATGCACAAAAGGAAGGCATTGATTATGATGAGACTTTTGCCCCTACAACAAAGATCAAGACTATCTGTATGGTGTTGGCTATGGCAATGCAATTTGGGTGGAAAGTTCACCAAATGGATGTTAAGAGTGCCTTCCTTAATGGAGATCTCATGGAGGAAGTCTATATGACTCAACCAGAGGGATACACTGCACCTGGGCAATAGCACAAAGTTTGCAGACTCATCAAATCCCTCTATGGTCTTAAATAGGCTCCTCGAGCCTTGTATATCAAGATCGATGAGCATCTCCTTAACCATGGATTCATCAAGAATCCATATGATCCCAATCTCTACCTCAAAGAGCAAGGGGGGGAGATTGTCATTCTGGTTGTTTATGTCGACGATTTGGTCATCACAGAGAGTTCTCCACAGATGATTGATGCAACAAAGAATGATCTCAAACAATCATTTGACATGACAAATCTCGAGCTCTTGCATTATTGTCTTGGACTTGAAGTGTGGCAAAAGAAGAATTAGATATATGTTTCTCAGATGAAGTATGCCAAGACATTGCTCGAGAGATTCCACATGGAAGATTGGAAATCTATGTCGACCCCCATGGAGACAAGTTTGCAACTTTCCCGCCACGATCCATCTGCTTAGGTGAATACTACTCTTTATTGCCAATTGATTGGGAGTCTCATCTACCTGACCTATGCCAAGTCAGATATTAGTTATCTTTCTAGGTTTATGCAGGAACCTAAGGTTGTTCATTGGAAGGCAACAAAGAGGGTTTTGAGATACATCCGTGGTATAGAGGCATATGGCCTAGAATATAAGCATAATGTAGATTTTTCATTGTATGGATACATGGATGCAGACTATGCAAGTTCAATGGATGATAGGAAGTCTACCTCAGGCTTCATTTTCTTTCTGGGATCTAGTCTGATTGCATGGGGGAGCTAGAAGCAAACCATTGTTGCTCACTCTTCCATAGAGGTAGAATATCGTGCCGTAGGGGGGGTTGTCTACGAGGCAATTTGGTTACGTCGCATTTTGACAGGTATGGGTGTTTCTAATACAGGTCCTACCACTTTGTTCTGCAACAATCAGAGTGTGTTGAAGCTTGTTCGCAATCCAGTTTTTCATGAGCGTACCAAGCATATTGAGGTTCAGTGCCATTACATTCGTGAGCATGTTTAGCAATAGAATATACAGCTCTAGTTTCGTCCGACTCAAGAGCAGCATGCAGACATGTTTACCAAATCACTTGCAACTGTAAAGTTCGAGGCTTTCCGAATTTTCATGCTTTGGTCTCTTGGGCATATGATGTAATAAGGGGGGGTGTTAGAATAGATTTTTATTACATCATTAAATAATAATAATATAACTAATTTTATAGTTATACTTCGGTTGATCGAGTATGCCCAATTAGGTTGGATATTCACCAACCTTTCATTGTATATAATCATGCCTTCACCTTAATACAATTTACTCGATTGCTCTCTACAATTTATCAGAAAACACTTATTATGCATTACATAAGACCTGTAATAATATTTAAGTTGCCCATTTGAAAATAAAGTGATTGGACCCAACTTAAAACATTATTAATTTTTTTAATTTTGAAAAGAGGATATGAAAAAACATTTCCTTAATAAATAAATAATGAATAGAACCTTATCATCAATTTAATAATAAGTCATAGAACAAACCTTTTTTTTAAATTCCCATTAATTTATATTTTAAACCTTCACAAATTTTCAAAAACAATATTAAGGAGAAAAAACATCAATAGTACATGTAAAGTTATAAACAATAAATCCTTGCAAAGAGAACACATATAAAATAAATTAATACTTAGCCTAGAGCTTCTCAATTTTGTGAATAAAATCCAAAGGATAAGCAAATTTAAAAGTTTAGACTCATTTCATCCAAACTCCAAACAAATGTTGAAATGTATTTCCAAACATGGATGATGGCACACAATTAAAAAAACACAGATGAGATAGCAAAAAGAATAGAATCAAACAAAATAAAACAAAGTAGACTTGATCGCTGAAGAATAAAACAAAAAATTAAAAAATCAATTTTTATGGGCAAGTTCGTGATGGATTTGATCAAGTTGCTCCAAATTCTTCCCAAGTTCATCAAGAACAAACCCACAATGCTCCTACACCCCTTGTGCAAATCCCTAGGTGGATCCACCCAAATCCTCAATTAAGTTTGAACCAAACCCAAATCCAAGGCTCCAAGTTAACGAGCCAAAAACTTAGAAAAGATGGAGAGGGAAGGAGGGATGGAGAGCTTTGACTTAGTTGTTTAGTTCTTGGGAATCATATGACATTCTATGCTGAAAAATTTATTCCTTTGAAATCTTATTTGTATCAAATTGTTGGTCTTCGCTTTAGCTAGTTAGAAAGTGCTATGATTGAATTTAGATTAGTTGCTTTCATCCATAAAATCTTGTTTAGGAAAGAAGAGTTGTTATCAATCCTATGCTCATGTTCAAGACCAAAACACAAGCAATTAGTTATTTCATTTATGCAAAAGCTCATGAAGAAATATTGTAAAGTGTGAATAATTGTATGCTTTGTCTATAGCTTAGTGTCTAGGGATAGTTTAGATCTCAGAGAACTTCTCCTCACAATTTGAAGAGAGATTTTACCTCACATACCATCTAGTTTGAGTTGTCTCAAAAGAGACAAACTAAAACACTGACAAGAGGCAATCACAATGTTTTCAGCCAAGTATTAAATTCCAGCAGGGATGCATGGAGAGCATTCCAAACAAGTTTCAACCAAAATTCAAGTGGCAAACATCTTGATTAGTTATAACCAAGTTTAACTATCGAGGGAAAACTTGGAGCACTCCTAAAAGTTGTTTGCTAGACTTTAATTGCCAAAGTGATAGCACGGGACACCTAGAGTGGTTAAGCCAAGCCTTGGCTAGTGGAGATCCCTCAAAAGCGCTCCTCGCCTATTTTGAAAATAAAACAGTAATAAAACATTTAAAGTAGAAGCACCATATTTGTGTGCATCTATTCAGATCAGCTTGTCATTAGTTTTCAGCAATTTTTTTCAATGTTTATTGACCTTTTTCAAAGGTTCTTTTAGGGTTTCAAAAGTGTATTTTCAAGCTTGTCAAACACTAGAACAATATATCATAGTTTGAAGATTTGATTAAAGCAGATAGGTTTTTAAGGTGAACACATCAGCAAGAGGCATGATTTTTCACAAATTTATGGTTTGGATATTAAGGTTTCAAAGTTTATTCAAAAAATTCATCATTTCTTAGAACCATAGTTAGGAAACTCGGACTTGACGCGAACTCAACGAGGGTGTCAAGACTCAAGACTCAGCGCCTGGACTCAGCGCAGACTCGACAAAGTGAAAAACCCAAGAAATTTAGAGATTTTTAAGGATTTAAAACTTGTTTCATGCACCCTTTATTAAATAAACCTTAAAGACACAATAACATCATCAAATAGAAGCTAATTTGATCACATACAAAAGTATACATCGATCACATAAGTATAAACGCAAATTGTAGCTGAGCTACTAAAGAAAATAGCATACTTAGATATATAGTCAAAGACTCAAATGTATACAAAACTCATGAAATATGAAATCCATGACATCAAATGTTCCAAACAAATATGAAATATCAAAACAATAACTAGAAATCTATGGCTCGAAGGAGCCTACATCCTTCCTACGAATGCATCTAAGATAGGTCCTGGATGATGCAACAACCATAATCTCAAGTTTGAGGGGGCAATTGCCCAAACGGGGTTGAGGGGCAACACCCTTTGTGTGGGTCTGGGGATAGTGTCCCTAGTGGGGTTGAGGGGCAACACCCCTTGTGGGGGTCTAGGGGCAACGCCCCCAACGGGGTCGAGGGGCAACACCCCCAACGAGGTTGACAACGCCCCTCATGGGGGTTTGGGGGCAACACCCCCAACGGGGTCGAGGGGCAACGCCCCTCATGAGGTCCAAAGGCAATGCCCCTCACGAGGTCCAGAGGCAACGCCCCTGGTGCACTCCCAAGCCCAAATTAAGACCTCCAAAACGATACAAACCTTCATGGTGTACATCATTTTGTGTTCACAATAAGTAAAAAAAAAAAACAAGTTTTAACTTTAAATTTTATGTTTTTTTGCACTTTTCAAAGCTACCTACACAAGTCTGCCTAATGAGACTCACCCAGACTCGGCGAATCCGATGAGTCTGAGAGACTCAACAAGTCTCACCAGGACTCGTCCAAGTCCAAGTCCGAGCCCCCAAACTCAGCTAGGGTTACTCGACTCGGGACTCGTCGAGTCCAGGCGAGTCGTGGCAAGTCTCGTTTCTCTGCTTAGAACACAAGAGTTATTTTTAGCCACTACTATTTTTAGCTCTTTTTTTTTTTGAATCACAAAGGAGTTATTCATGTATCAAGATATTATTTTTAGTAACTACTATTTTTATCTATTGTTTTTCACAAAAAAATTTTATGAACAGAATGGTTTAGGGCCTACATTTAGTTTATTCAACTTTTATTTCACCTTTGTTTAGGTTTATTTCAGCTTCATTTAGGGTGGTTTTATATTTCAAAATGCTTTACTTCCTACTTTTTCAGTAGCTTCAAATGTTTTGTTTTGAAGACATTGATTTTTAGGATAAATTAATTATTATCTTAAATCCCAAAAAAAATGTTTTTTTAACCTTATAAATAAGTGCTTAGAGCATAGAGTTTCTTAATGATAATTGATGATCTGTTTATGTTATGGAAAGTTCAATTTGATCTCCTTGTGTCTGCCATTACCATCTTTGTAATTTCATTAATTGAATTGGAAATGGATAATGGCATTAGGCTTTGAATTGAAGTTATTTGTCTACCTAAGTTGTAGCTTTGCATGCAAGGTAGAATTGCAATTCTTGGGATGGTGTGTTGTTGATATGTTAAATTAATTATTATTTCAAAATCTTGTTGTGCATCAACTTGTTGATTTTTGCTTTTAGCCAATGAGAAGTTGTTGTAGTATTTAGAATTAGCCGCTTTCATTCTTAAAATCCATAAAATCTTGCTTGTGAGACAAGAGTTCTCTCTTGTGCCTGCACACGAGACAAAAAGATAGGGCAAACTTATTTTGTTTATTTCACTATTGCAAAACCCTTTGAAGATATTATGTTTAGTAATCAAGTATATGGCATTTTTTTGCAGCATATCAGATTATGTGATGTTTTATCAAGATTCAATTTAACAGTAATAATTGTTTATTTTATCTAAACCTTAATGTCTAAGGTTAGTTTAATGTCTCAAAGAGCTTCCACTTATGATTTTAAGAGAGATTTTACTTCACACTATTCTGTTTTGTGTTGCTTTGAAAAAGACAAGTTAAAACACTGACAATATTATAATTTAACCTGTGATCTGGGGGTAAGTCGGCAGGAATTTATCACTGCTAACCAGGTTCAATTCTTTGGCCCCACGCGGACTGGCAATCCCCAAAGTAACACCATAAATTGTTATCATGCATTGCGTTTAAAACCCATAGTGCATAATTCGCTTGCTAAGTGATTTGTTCGTTGATGTGGTTTTGTGGATGTCTCGTAGGATTTGGCATTCAATGAATCACTGATCTGAGGGCAGTAGGTTGAGGTGGGTAGGTTCTCAGTTGAAGCAGACCGATGTGATGAGCGTCTTTCTAGTAATCCCATTTAGTTACAAGTAAAAATATTTGAAACGTAATGTTGGGGTGCAGTCTCTCGGGATTTCAGTCTTCGGGAGCTTCCAATTTTTAAAAGAAGAAAAGAGTGAATGGATGTTGAGACTAGACTATGTTTTAGGGTCTAGGGTGTAGAATTTTGATAATAGAATTTAGGATTTAGAGTTCTTTTAGAGTTCTGATCATAGAAACTGGGGTTTAACATTTAACCTACAGTTTAATATTTAACTAGTTAGGAATCTATCCTTGATACCGAGTCAAATTCTCTAGGTTGTATGCAGCCTGGGAATACCCAAAGCAACACCGCCCATCTTGGAGTTTGATGATAAAAGTTAAATGAGTTTTATGAGATGAATGGGTGTTTATAAAATGAAATGGATATTTGCTAGAACGAAGTGACGTATTTACTAAAATGACATGAGTATCACAAGTTACCTGGTAAATCAATGCCTCATCAAACCTTTCAAGGCGCAGATACATTTCCCCAATGGATTGGCATGTGGGCATGAGCTGCTTCTGAGGTAAATTCTTGAGGGAAAGCTCATAATCGATTCGAAACCATTTGAGAGCCTCTACATATTCTCCTCGTTCTTTGAGAAGATGGCCAATTTGGTTAGCCCAGCGAGCTTCTTCCTCGATGTCTCCCCTGTTTTTGGCATCTGTGTAGCCTAATTTGGCCACTTCCATGTCCTTTTTGCCCCTCGCCATTGTTTTGGTAGTAGGATCTTTGCGCAAACTGGTAAACGGGTAGGGATTTGATTTGTGTGGGGAATTTTTACTTTTATTTTTCTAAATGGATGTTCGCGCTATTTTTTCCTGCTGTGTTAGAAAATTGAATGGCGGGAGCTTCGATTCAAGAGATTCCAATTAATTAAAATGTGAACAACCATATATATATTGTTTGTTCCATGAAAAACCGATGTCGTATTTTTCAACCAACGTTCATTTCAAATTTATCCATCTTAAAAGAAGGTTCAGAATGTATGAATTGAGTATTTATAAACAGATCGAATAGGAGAATTTATTTTACATTTATATTATTAATATGTGTTGGCGTTTAAATTCGCACCTCTGGAATGCGGATTTGAAAACGGACAGCTATGCACAAATAAATTGTTCTTCAAATTAGGAGGGGAAGCTCCCTCTTGCTGATAATGTTTGAAAGAAAGAAAACTAAAACTAAGTTGCCTATCTTTTTGGATCAGCTTAGAGCACAAGGTTTTTTAAACACAAACGCCACAGCTATTTTCTGATAAGAAGTTCAACTACGACTAACTTAAACTAAAGACGTTCCTAACCTCTCAAGTAATAACAGAGCAAAAGAAGTTAGAAATTAACAAGGTAGATTCTCTGACAAAAATACTTTAATAATCTCTCTCCCAACAAACACCTACACACTTCACTGTAAGCTGAAATAAAGATCATGAAAGCATAACATAGATAACGGAAATCTGAGATTTTCGACCAAGGCAAAAGAGGCTCATGATTTTATTACTCAAATCTCTAAACAAAACTCCCTTCTAACATGCCTTGAACAAGAAATTGCAGCTAAGGAGGCTTGCAAACTTATTCTTAACACAATAGAAAATAGCAATCTCACTAACTCCTTGTTGGCTAAAGAGGCTCAACAATTTGCTTATCACAACACAATTGAATCAAACTCGAATAACAACTGCCGTAATACAGTCGCACCTGCTAACACAATAATCGCTCAAAAACTTAAATGAGCAGTACTTATTTATAGGCTACAGAGTAGGGGAACCCTAAAACTCTTGTTTACAATCTAGGGCTTGCTCAAAGAAGTGTTTTATTACTAAATCTAGAAAGAAGAAACCCTAAAAGGTAAAAGCTGGAAACTATTAATTCATCTTCTTTTCTATCCTCAAAGAATGATAAGGATTATTCCAAGAATAAAGAAATAAAAAAAAAAGTCGAAGAAAGTTGCTTTAAACCAATCACATCCGCTTAGGTGTTGGAGATCGTGTCCGTTCGGTATCTATGCCATCAACAAAGAAACACCGCTTTCAAGAATATCTTTCAAAGATTCTAATAGATCTCGTGGAAATTAACCCTCATTGGTCATGGTTGAACTTTACGCCATCATCACCGAAATATGACCATCCTTCCGCCTAATCAATAAGAATTATGAATACATTCGAACCGGGATTGCACCTCTCAAGCCTTAGATCACGAAGAACCATCTTCAAGACTGTGATCGAGGAATTTCTACATAAATTCCACTGGCGAAAAGGAGATTTCAACCACCCTTTGTCTCAGAGGCTATGAATTCTCTCAGATATCCTCTCATAGGTTTTAACTTTGAAAACATGACGCTCTTCCATGCAAGGATTTGTCTGGCAAAATTCTTCAAATCAGTTGAACCGTAGGTTGTGTCTAAATCAGCAATGATAATCTCATGCCTAGGTTTTACTTCAGCCCATGTTTGTTCAAATCCTTGGATGCTTTGACGAAGTTTATGAGCATTCTCTCTCAACTGGAACATCCGAGCCAAGATCTCCTTTCCTCTAACAATGAAGCTCTCAATCCATTCCTAAGTCTCTTTCCCACATATGACCAGCTGTCTTAACTGATGGTGATCAGCTGGTGTCTCTAAGACCTGGGGCAGCAACTGGGTTGTTTGTGAAGAACCACGAACAAGGTTAGAGATGAAAAGCCTAAGCTGCTGATTTTCAGCCTTGAGGGCTGCCTTGTCTTCTCCATCTTTAAGCTCTCTTTCATGTAGGTTTTCGGATACAACTTTGAAGAGACTCAAATCTGCATGTCTGGTATTTCTACCAAGATTAGCCTTGACCATTACAAAATCATCCATGTTCACCTCATCTCTATTCTTATCTTCTGGAGGCACAGCAGTCTCTACGACAATCTCGTTATCAGGATTCCCATCAAAGTGAACTTGCTTCTTTGCCTTCTTCTTAGGAAGTTCCTGATAAATATTATCGAGATCATCAACACTCACTTGATATGAAGGCCTCTCTAACCCTTCCCAGGGAGTTCTCAAGCCAAGACAATTTATATCTTTACTAACTCCCCCGAGTAATCACGCGATCTTCATCATCTTCATATCAAGATCAATGTGAATTGGTGACGCAACCTGGGTCAAAGGCACAGAAACATGTGTTGAAGGTGGCTCCTCTGCTTCTTTCTGAGGTATGGGCTCGTCAGGAGGAACTTCTGAATCAGCTGTAGGCTGCTCCTGTATGACTATGGCTAAGAAATCCAACCTTCTTTTTACATTTTTATTCGATCTACATCCTTTGACGCCATCTTGAGACTGACTTTTACCCTTTCCTTTTGACTGTGCTGTAGAAGAAGAGGGAATTATCCTTGGCGGCTCTGCTACTGGAATAGAGTTCTTTCTTTTAAGCACTAAGAAAACCTTACTATACTCAATGACTTGTCTTGTTCTGTCTTCAACTGAAAGAGATTCCTTGTTTGCCCAATTAACTTGTGGAAGAGGCTGATCCTCAATTCTTTTCTGAGTGTACATTGGTAGAAGAACATCTTCATCATCATCAGAGAGCCCTTCTATATCTTCATTTAAGCAATCTTTCATCTGATGGAGAGTTAACCTGCTGTAGTTACGCCTTCGCACTTCAAACTCATCTGCACAGTTAGCCCAAAAATCTTCAAGTGCGGGTATGTGATTGTAATTCTTCTCCAACCGGCCAGCATAGACACCATGAGGATCAAATGATCGCCTCTCACTGTAGGATTTGAGACCGAATTTATCTAATTCTTCTCCAATTGTCCTGGCATCCGCAACAGTCCTGCATGTATAAATACCCAACCCTAATGGAAAGTGAAGAGAGGCTTTCTTTCTATTTCTCAAGACTGTGTGGACACCGTGAGCTTGCCTCAAGAATTCCATGAAGATAACCTCATCTGACGGATACCTTGGCAACATGAGCGGGGCACCTGAATAACCATAAACCCTGAGATAGGTAAAGGTAGGAAACTGTATAAACCAATCTGCCCATTCCGCCATTGCTGCCCTAGCAACTGAAGATATGCGGACGTGCAATTCATTGTCTAAGTCACGCACCGTGTACATCAAGAATGCCTCGTTCACCCTTTTGTAGTGGTGCAACGACTTTGTGAATTCCAACTGGGGATAATAGTTATATATGTGTTGAACGCTCAATGATCCCTCGGTGTTCAATCCTCTGAATTGACCTTGATAGGCCACCAAGTAGACTAGATATGACACCATGTGGAATGCATGAAACTGAAAATATTATGTTATTTGCTGATGTAGGCAATCACTAATCAAAGTAGGCCAGTCATAAAACTCGGTTTTCTTCATAATGTGAGGTATGGCATAAAACATCCAAGGTTGGAACTTGGTGGCATCCTCGGATCCAGTGACCCTGTTGAGCAAAGTGATGATGATGGCAACTTCGTCCTTGAACTCCCCTCGTCCGACATTCTTGGGCAATGTCTTATGTTTTTCTTTCATCCATCTCTGGGAAATCTTCTTGCTGTATTTGTCCTTATGCATATTCCACATCTTTTCACACTCATCCCTCGAAAGAGTTACACTTTCAGGCCATGGGGGAATGGAAAAACACTTTTCAACCATATTAGGCTTTAAACTGCAAATCA
>VDFB02345824.1:0-84605 GCA_007258455.2 Sequoia sempervirens | reverse complement strand
GCCACCAAGTAGACTAGATATGACACCATGTGGAATGCATGAAACTGAAAATATTATGTTATTTGCTGATGTAGGCAATCACTAATCAAAGTAAGCCAGTCATAAAACTCGGTTTTCTTCATAATGTGAGGTATGGCATAAAACATCCAAGGTTGGAACTTGCGGCATCCTTGGAACCAAAGTGGACCCCTGAGCAAAGTGACGATGATGCAACCTCGCCCTGAACCCTCGTCCTATTTCCCGGCACGTCTTATGTTTTCTTTCATCCATCTCCGGCAATCTTCTTGTCGATTTGTCTTTACATATTCCATCTTTTCACATTCATCCTCGAAGAGCGCACTTTCGTGCCATGGGGGAATGGAAAACATTTTCAAATCCATATTAGGTTTTTAAACTCGCAATCAACTCTACCATCCTCAATGACCGATTCCCTAGTAGCCGGGTTGTAATGCTTAATGCGTTTAATATTAACTCAAGGCTCGAATCGATAGAATAGATGTCACCGCGAGGAGTCCGTAATGACCTGTGTTCCTATTGAAGCGCTCGCTTCCTGGGCGCGTAGGTGGTCGTAACACCGCTTGATATGATGTAAGTCTGCCTCAGCCGCTTTGATGTACTCAGAAAGTGCTGATTCGACTTGAAAACATTAGAGTGTACCTATTTTAAAAACTTGAAGAATGACCTGAACTCGCCTGGTTCGTATATGTGTCTTGTGTAATTTCTATTTTTAGAATGCTGATTTTAAAGCTTCAACTGGACTAATTTTTGAGAAATTTTTCTGAGATATGGGTTTTGTTCAGAATGGCGATACAAGACAACCCAGATCGTCCATTTTTGAAAATCTTGAATTTTGACTAAAAAAGCAGCAAACCCTAATTTCTTCAATTTTTCTCGAAAAAAAGTTGGCATCTGGGTTTTGTTCAGAATATCGTTAGAAATGGACCCAGTTGATTGGATTTGCAAAACTCTGACGTTTGATTGAAAAAGCGGCTAACCCTAGGTTTTTGAAAAAAAGCTGCGATATGGGTTTTCTTCAGAAGACTGATTGGAAAGGACCCAGATGGTTGAATTTTGAATGCACTGAGGTTTTTACTAACATGCAAGATAAAAGCACTTGCTGCAACTTGATGAAGTTCTTGAAAAATTCTTCAGAAGATAGAGGCAAAAAGACCCATATGACTGAAAAATTGAAAGTCTTGGCCTTATGCTTGAAAAACTTGATCTTCTGGAACAAAAAGCTTGAAAGAACAAGGGTTTATGCTTGCTGGTCTGAAAAATCTGATGTAAAACCAGCAACTATGGATTCTTGAATCACAAAAATTCTTCAAACTTGTTGCTCCAACTTTCTCCTCTGGATGCTACCTGCAAAAATAATGAAAAATACATTGAAAAGAAGTGTTAAATAGACTTAGGTTTTGATTTAGGTTTTGCTTTTTTTTTCTGCTTTTATTTCAAAACCCTAAATCTCAGCCTCTTGAATTGGACGCCATCCTTCTCTTCTTGCAAAATTTTGAAATTTTGAAAATCTCAAAAATCTTCTAAGGCATGGAAATTTGGGCGCCTTTATCCAAGAGGGGCGCTCAACTTCACCAGACTTAGTCAAAATTTCCACTTTTTCAACTTTTCTTCATTTTAACACGCCACTTTGCCTTTGATTTCCCATTGACAAGTTTACCTGACAGGCGAGCTGAGTGGTTCACTGCGGAGCTGGACTGATTCTGAAAAGGACGTTCTGGAGACACCTCCTGCTAAAAACTTGATTTCGACCTCCGAATTCACAGGAGGCTTTTCCTTCTAGGGGCGCCCAACTTCTTCAGTGTTAGCCATTTTTCTAATTTCCAAGTTCTTCATTAACCTCTCTTCCACAGATGATCTTGTTAAATCTTGAGCTTCGGGCGTTGGATTGCTGAATGTTTGTGCTCATCGCGAAGCTGACGGAGAATGAAGAGGAGTCCTCTGGAGACACTTTTGTCAAAAAGTGAATTTTTACCCTTCAAAAGGTTGGGCGCCTATCTTGACTGGGGGTGCCCAGTTTACCAACACTTAGTTTATTTTTTGACTTTTTTCACTTTTGCTTTTGGATTTCTCTTTTCACCTCTCATCAGACCCTCTGTTCAGCCTTTTGAATCTGATGATTGCGAGCTCCGTTTGTCGTGCTGAATAGCTCATCGGAAAGCCAGTTGAATTCTGAAGACATCCCATTGTAACTTTGACTGCAAGTTCATCTGTTTGCACCCTTGAAAAGTTGGGCGCCTTTCTTCAACTAGGGCACCCAGTTTCTCCAAACTTAGAAAAATTCTCAATTCAATCTTCTTCAAGTTTCAGATCTTCATTTTATACCTTCTACTTTGACTTGAATTTGCTGGAGACTGGATCGTCGGATGCTCTGACGGGGATATCCATCGCGAAGTTGACTGAAAACTGAGCAACTTCCATTTGAGATCCAAACCCTAATTCACTCATCTGGTGACGTAAAAAGGTGGGCGCCTTTCTTCAACAGGGGCGCCTAAATTCAGCAGTGTTAGAAAAATTCATGACTTTTCAACTTTCCTTCCTCAATCCTCGTGCATGTTCATCATTTTACCTTCTGCCGGAAGTTTGAATGCTAACATTGACGCCTGGCAATCAGATGACCTCCATTGATGACCTCATAACTCCAGATATGCTTATGAAAAAGCTGAATAGACCCAGTAGGGCAAAACTGATTATTTTAAGATTCTGACTGCACCAGCCTGATACGGACACATTTTGAGCCAATCAAAACTCAGCCTGACCGCTGGACCAACTTTCTATTTTAGAAATTTTCTATTTTATAAAATTTTGCCAAGATCCGCTTCAAAGAAACCTAAAAACCCGTAAAACTTTACTATTTCATAAAATTTCTAAAAATAGTAGTTTTCCTAAAATTTAGGATGAAAACTCGAGATCCGGGTTTTGTAGGTTGTCGCTTCCAGACCCTGCATCGTCGAAATTGAAAATTTTGTGTTTTAACCCTCCATGCAAGACATGCACACCCAAATTTTGACCTTTTTGACTGTTTTAACAAGACTTTTACTCATTTCTTCAAAATGTCTAAGTGTAACAAAAAATTTAAATTTGGGGTACAACAATATGTAATATTATTTTATGTGTATAAATATTTGTATTTTTCTTTTATGATTATCTAACTATTTAAGTTGAAAATAATTTATTAAAAAAATTATTATTTAAAAATTATGATTCAAAATATATAAATATAATAATTTAATTACAAATGGCGCAGGGTGGCGAAGGTTCGCAACTAGGAGCAGGTCCGCAAAATTGTGACAATGCAAACGGTGAAGCGACAGAGAAGGCTGGAGCCACACAGGAGAGGAATGAGCGCATAATGTGGAGGCAAAAAAGCATTGGGGAGATGAAGCACTGGAGGCGAGATTGGATGGAAAAAGACAGAATTACTAGCCTCAATTGGTTTTTTCGGAGGGCAGTTGGGTGGATAAATGTCACCCGTTCTATTGGGACAAAGAAAATATAGATGGTGTAGGCGAAGGTCTGATTCGAAAAGGCACAATACTCCAGTGTTACCGACCCATGGGAAGGACAATGGAATGGCAAGGAGAAGGCACGATACACCATAAACGCCTAGATGGGAGCATAAACCTGGGGTTTGGCATCGAGTGTCGGATGATATAGATAGGGCTTGACTAACACAGAAAAAAGAAGGCAGGAAATGAAACAAAAATAGGAAGATGTATGTGTAGAAGCAAAAGGAAGGACTGGATATGTCGGAAGGAAAAAATCCTAAGCAAACGGTTGACAAAATAGCGGTGGAAATTGATGTAACGAACGAAATTAAAGAGGACATGGCAATATTAAAGGAATTTTCCTTTATATGTTGTTTCATTGGAGGAAATTTTGATAGGGCATCAATAATGAAGTGGATTCGAGAAAATTTGAAGATAGAGGTTCTTATAAGGTTCTTGTCAAAAAGGTTCATTTTGGTAGTTTTCGCAAATGAGGAGGCTAGAAACTAGTCAACTGAGGGAGAAATGTGGTTCATGAATGGAAATCCTTTGTATATGTAGCAATGTTGTCCAAACTTTAATCCAATAAAATTGAATCCATACGACCAGCCTGTGTGGATTAGGCTTTACAACCTCCCGATGGAATATTGGTCGAGGGATTGTTTAGAGAAAATTGGCCAAATACTGGGATCTCTAATGGAGGTAGACATGGGCATTCTGGATGGGGACTTATACAAATATGCTCGATTGAGGATAGCGACAGTGGACACCATTCCTCAAAAGCTAAGCCTTCTGGTTAACGGGACTTGGTGGATACAAGAGGTTGAAATAGAGGAAGATAAGAAGTTTTGTTTCAGCTGTAAGTCACGGGACCATGGTGAAGAGGAATGCAAGAAGGGAAAGAAGGAGGTTTGGAAGAAGAAGAACTATCAGGTTGATTCTAATATACTTACTGAACTCCCCTTTAGGGATGTCGTCGAGAAGGAAAACAAGTCTCAGGAAGTAGAGGAAGGAGCAACATCGGCAGGAGTTTCGGCCAAACCCCCTAAAACATTAAGCTAGGGGATGCAAGAGGAGGCCCTCAAAGGGGTTTCACCTCATATGGAAAAAAGAAAAGAGCTAAATACCGCCGAGGAGACAGATTATGTATCTTCGGCAAGTGAAGATATGGATTTGAATACGGACCCGGTGGATGTGCTGGACATTACTGAAGATCGTTGCATTTCCCAATCCACTGCAAAGCATTTGGGTATGGGCAAAGTCGGCATACCAGGAAATACTCAAGGAAGGAAATCCTTCAAACAACTTCGGGAAGAAGAGGCAGTTGCAAAGAAATATCCTAGTATTACCAAGTTTTTAAGTACCAAGGGAGGAAGCCCCCCCTTGGGAAGCAATGAAGCTCACGACATGGAATGTCAGGGGCCTCAATGCCCCTAACAAACATCGCCTTATTAGGAAAAAAATACAAAAGAGCACAAGCAACATTATGCTATTCCAAGAAACTAAACTCTCTAGCGATGAAGGGGTGAAATGTAATGTCCCCTTCTCGAGCATGATCTTCTCAGATGACCGTTGGCCTATTATGGAGACCCATAGGCTACTGGGACGGTTTGATTAGGGTTTCTTGTGTGGAGGTAGTGGTTGCTCGTGAATTGGTGATTGAACTGTCGATTCCTTCTAGGTTTTCTATGGGCTTCACAGTGATATGTTTCGCTTGGCATTATAAGCACTTTCTGGAATTTACTATTTTTAGTAAATTCTATTTCTGGCAGTGGTCCTATTGGTCTCGGCACAGTTGACTTTCCTCTTCAGTCGACTCAATTGGTTTATTCAATTTTTGCCTTGGGATGTAGTTTCAGAGAGATAAGTTCATTTCAATTAAATAACATTATATTTTAATGTTATATTCCCCCCTTGGCCTAATCTCTTAACTTAATGTTGTTTTAAAAGGTGGTCTTTAAGGGGTGGCGCCATCATTGAGATTATTTTATAATTATTAAGGTTGAATTAAAACCTTAAGTTGGACATCAATATTGAAGTGATGAATTTAATTAAAAAGTCAAAGTTGAAGCCTTGAAGAAAGTTCGCCCTTTCTTGGAGGGAAAAGGAATTAGGGTTTCTTGAAGCTTCTGGAAAGGTCTTCGCAAATTATAAAAAGGCATCTTGGGTCTTCACTTGGGTATCTTTTGTCTACAGGAATGTTATGCTGCCGGTTTGGCTCTGGGATTGCTTCGAGGAATGTAAGCCTCCTAGATAGGCATTGCTTCTCGCTTGAAAGATAGCGACTAGTGGTGAGATAGTGATAGATTGAACATGTTCATTGTGAGATTTCTGCATTTTACTCTTGTGAGGATTTGTAAATCAGATTTATGCATATTAGAAAGATTTTAGAATTGCATTTTTCCTTACAGCAGATTGTAGTTTCATTCATAAATCAAAAATATCAAAAAATAGTGTTCTGGGTATTGCATATTCCATCTGGTCTAGGCAGGGCGCCCCTTTGTGCCAAGTTGTAGAATTTTTAAGAAAGAATCTGATTTTATATAGCAAAATCGCCCCTTTGCTGGGTCGTACCATCTGCATTGTCTTGGGAACCGTGCAATAATTAATATCTGCATTTTGAGTCAGTTTATTGTATCAATCTTGGGCGCCATCTCCTTGGAATCTTTTTGCACTTCATTTCATGAAATTTGATTGAGTTTGGAAAAAGTTGTGAGTGAATTTGTGAGTTTTAGGGCTGTTGTTCATGCACGTGGAAAATAGGACTATCACAAATTAGATTGTCAGGTTGGCTCTAATAATTGAGTTTTTGATCTAAGCTTTATTATTCAGTGAAGGAAACTCAATATATATTGTTGCAGCTTTATATATCTCTTGATTCACATCGATAGCAAGGCATTATCTTTCAAATTGTAAGCTGACAGTAGTACTGACCAACAGTTGTTATTCTTGCTTATCATGCTTTGTAATGCTCAACTCTACATTCAGTAATTGCAATTGTATTTCCTTTACCTCCGCCCTATGGTAGCTCCTTTCCCACTCCGGGTTAGAAAGCACATTCTGGGTGTCGAGTTACTTTCAGCATTCTAGCTTATTTCCCTTCAAAGCATTGTAATTCTTAGCACTCCGCCATATGGTTGCCTCAATTCCATACTGGATTGGGTAGCACATACTTGGTGTTGAGTTTTCTTTCAGTACTTGTAGTGTAGAAGATCCTCTGACCATATGCTCGCCATCATCGGCGCCATTCTTGGTTAGAGTTCCTTCTAGTTTTGTTTTTGCATTCAGATCCTCTGACCAATGCTCACACCTTGCCCACATCGGGATCCTAGTGTACATTATGGTTAGAGTTGCTTCAGCATCATTTGGGTTTAGATCTAACCTTAACGGGTGCGTTTGTTTGTAAACTGTTATTGGAAATTTAAAAAAAAATTGGCTCAGAATATTTCAGTGGTATCAGAGCCAAGATCCTGCCATCTTGTGCCCAACAAGCTTTAGTTGTCAGTCGAATGATAGAGAAATCAGTTTCTACACCAGAGGTCATAACGGAGTTCAGCTCAATTTAGAAGTGGCAGATAAACATGGCTAACAGAGAAGAGATAAAGCTGGAACAAACACTTTTTGAGACCGGAAACAAACTTGACAAAGAATGTAAGTCAAGGGAAGATGAAAGGAATAATCTTCAAATATTGGAACAATGTTGAGACAGGTGAAGCAGTCACCTTCTGAATGGATGTAGTTGGCATTATCACCGGCATTGCACCTTTTAGTTCAACCCTATTGGTTGGGACACCCAAATGAAGAAACCAAGCTGCTGATTACTTCTTGCCTCATGGAGTTGATGAGAATTGTGATTCCCCTAATGCCTTATGATGATGAAACTATGAAGAAGATTCTTCATAGAATTGTTGGAAGTTTCCAAGAACTTGATGAAACTGGAAGCAGTCTACTTTCTAGAAAGGTTGCTATCTTAAAAACATTTTCAGAACTCAAGATAAGTAACTTGCTATTAGACTTGGAAATGCATGATTAGATCGATCACTTGTTCCGTTACCTCATCAAATCCACTTGGAGCAAACAGGAAAAGGATGTTATTGCAGCTGTGAATAATATTCTTGTTCTCACTATTAATGAGGCTGATGAAATTCCACCTAGTGTCCAATCCTTCCTCTTGGACGCATATGAACATGGAGAAGAGGGTTCTCCTATTGCTGCTATACTGATTAAGGAGTTGTTTAATCAATGTGAGGAGAAATTGGAACCACTTTTAGTGAAATTAGAGCATGTTGCAGGAAAGATTAATGGTCATGAAGATAGTGATGTTTCCAAAGAGTCCATACCAGATCATGTTGACGATTTGGTAAAGATGGATTCTCTTCAAGTTGTTGTCCCAACTTCTCAAGAAGTTCTACATGAAGACATCAACATAATACTTCCTCATAAAGAAGACAATGATAGTGAAGTTTCCAAAACAGCAAGCAATGAAGATTTTTCAATTCACTATGGTGGTGACCTTGGGTTGGAGCAGCAAACTGAGCCATTGGAGAGAAATAATTTTGATGTTATCAGCTTAAGTTATGTGGGAGTTGACTTATTTAAGGAGTCGTCACTTCAGGAGGAGCATGAAAATTTTTGTCCAGTTGATCATCCTAATCAACCCACTAGCAATTGGGATCCGGGTGTGTTGGCACCAAGGTATGAAAGAGAACCGTTGTGGGATGAATTTCCCTTTGATCTTGATGAAGAACAAAAATTAGATTGCATTGCAAACTATGTGGTAGCCTTTGGAAGGGAAGTTGTCTTTGAAGAAGAAGAGTGTTCAATGAAGCACCATAATGATCTCTTTGAAGTGGTTGCAGCCACTAAAGAAGAAAATGTTTCTATGGA
Organism: Sequoia sempervirens; assembly: GCA_007258455.2. NCBI lineage: Eukaryota > Viridiplantae > Streptophyta > Pinopsida > Cupressales > Cupressaceae > Sequoia > Sequoia sempervirens. The sequence continues at coordinate 76,215 of VDFB02345824.1, read as the reverse complement.
AACTTTCCAAACAACGGATGATTATGATCCATTGAGCAAGTTGGATGCTGGCATAATGTTTGATCAAGGAGACAGTGATGAAGAAGAAGAGCTAGAAGACCATATGGTTCTTGAAGATGTAGAGTTTGAAGGTGTTACTAAGCACGAATCTAATTTTTTAGTGCATGAAGTTGATTGCAAACTTAGGGTCGAAGAAATTGTGGAACGTGTTCCTCTCCATGACATTGAGCATTCTCCTCTAGTTGATGGTGAAAGACACAAAAGATGGAACAACTATGATGGCAGTGAAGACTCAAAACAAAGTTCTGATTTTGAAAGTCATCCAACCAGCAATCCACCATCTTTGCATATTCTTGAGTGGGAAGAACAAGTCAAAGAGTCCTTTAAGAGGGAAGTGCGAGTTCTATCCCAATTTGATCGCACTCACAGTTTGATTGAAGATCTCTACTGGAAGGCTCAACTTGAAGAGAGAAGAAGAAGAGTTAAGGATGAAGTTGCTCTTCTCAACTTGCAACTTGTCAGAAACTCTTTGGAAGCGTTGAAATTAGATTGTATACACTTGATGAAGGATCGGGATCATACCCTTGAATTTACAAAGAAGACCTTCAGTGTTTTCCAAGGAAAAGAGAGAAAGGTTGATGAGCTTACTCATGAGCTTGAATCAACAAAGGCTATGTTAGAAGAGACTCAAGTAGCATTAATGGAGATAGAAGGTCAGTTTGCTGATTTCAAACTTTCCAAGGAACAAGAGAATGGACATAGAGCTGAAGAAATCGAGCAAGTGATTAAAGAGCTTGATAATCTTGAAGGAGAGTTTGATCTTGAAAGTTTCACCAGAAAATCAAAGATCACTAGTGCTGATTTGGAGCAGCAAGATGGAAGGAACGACTTCCTAGTGTTTGACAATCCTCTTTCTGAACTAGGTGAAGAGGGAGCTTATGAGAAACATTCCTTTGAGGTAGATGATGGGATTTCAAGCCTTGAGGAAATCTCTTATGACATCATTGTTGAAGAGGGAAGTTCTAGCACTTCTTCTAACAATGGAACGAGGATGCATGAGTTGCATAACGAAGAACTCACTCCTGCTCCTAGTCTCCCCATTCTTCAGGAGGTGGAAAATCAAGAAGCTTGGTGGAATGAAGTCACTAATCTTGATTGGCAACAAAGAGATGATTGGCACTCCGATGAAGAGTTCATTCATTTTCTGATGTGGATACTTGTCAGGTTCCTATCGGGCTTCATGCTTACACCATATTCTCTAAGAGTAACTAACTTCATAATGGAGTTTGATGAAGGATCCATTGAATCCTTCCAACAATTCTTCTCTCATGATTTTGAATTTGACTTTCTCAACGAATTCAGATTTGTTGAGTACTTCTTGGAGTTTCAGGGTGCGATGATTCAAATAGAACGTATTTCCCAAAGCGTTCTAGTAAAAGTAATTCTCCATTTGCGGAATGACTCTTCTTTACTTGTGATGTGGGGCCCTGGTATCAGCTTGCTTTTGATATGTGTCAAGAAGGTATGTTGGAGTGATGAGCCTCAAATTCACTGTCCTTTGGATGTTGTTACCTTCTTTATCAGTCATTTGAAGTTCACTCCTAATGATCAATGGGAGTTTTGGAGAGAAAAGTTGAACAAGGATTGGTACTTGGCTGTAATGGGATCTTCAATGGGTCTATCCTCAGCTGTAGATATGAGCAGACATGATATTTTGAGTGCTGATTTTCAATTTTGCAGCAACTATCTATCTCCTTGGATGCTGATTTTCATAACATCATATTTCAAGTTGACCATTTCAGTCTGGTTGGGTTGCTGGTTCATTCAATTTCAAACCTTCCAATCTCTTTCGAGGGACAATTTATGGCTTCGCATGAGAGAAATGGTGGTGTGGGCTGAGCACAATCAACATTTGGAAAGAAACCATACTCATTCTAATGGTTTTCTTGGTACATATTCATGTACAAATAATTGGAGCAGCAGACCATCGCTCGACTTGGCTTGGAATTTCGAGACTCCTATTGCTGAGATCCTGTTCAATGCCTTGATTCTACATTCTGAGACTCTTGGGGTTGGTATTGTGAGAAACTTCTTCAGACTTCTTAGTTGTGCCATGATAAATTAGCGGAGGCATAGGGAATTCATGTGGAATCATGAGTTTGAGTTTGTTGAGTTCTTGCAAAGGAAAGCTTTCCTCTTTGCAAGAAGAGTTGAAGATGTCACATTTGCAGTCATGGTTTCGTTTGTTACCATGTGGAGGTATGCTAAGGAGATTGATTTTGAGTTGGGTAGCCCATCTTTCTTCTTGCCTAGAATTGTGGTTGACACTGGTATGGTTGATATTGTTGACTTTGGGCATCTTGGACATGAGACGTTGCTTGATATTAATCTCAGTCCTTTAAGATCTTTAAGATCTTTCAGTTTGAGTATCATAGATGGTAACACTTTGGAGTTACAAGGGGAGTCAGTGCAACATTGGCATGATATTTTTATTGATGTGATCAGAGTCGTGTAGCATCGACATGGTGGGTCCTTCCTGAGACGCACTTGGGAACCTAGGATCATACTTGCTTGGGTATGGATTAGTTTTAAAATTTCGGGAGTTGTGGTGGTATTGCTTGAGGACAAGCAATTTTGGGAAGGGCAGACTGTAATGTCCCCTTCTCAAGCATGATCTTCTTAGATGACCATTGGCCTATTATGGAGACCCGTAGGCTACTGGGATGGTTTGATTAGGGTTTCTTGTGTGGAGGTTGCGGTTGCTCGTGAATTGGTGATTGAACTGCAGATTCCTTCTGGGTTTTCTGTGGGCTTTGCAGTGATATGTTTCGCTTGGCATTCTGAGCACTTTCTGGAATTTACTATTTTTAGTAAATTCTATTTCTGGCAGTGGTCCTATTGGTCTCAGCACAGTTGACTTTCCTCTTCAGTCGACTCAATTGGTTTATTCAATTTTGGCCTTGGGATGCAGTTTCAGAGAGATAAGTTCATTTCACTTAAATAACATTATATTTTAATGTTATATTCCCCCCTTGGCCTAATCTCTTAACTTAATGTTGTTTTAAAAGGTGGTCTTTAAGGGGTGGCGCCATCATTGAGATTATTTTATAATTATTAAGGTTGAATTAAAACCTTAAGTTGGATGCCAATATTGAAGTGATGAATTTAATTAAAAAGTCAAAGTTGAAGCCTTGAAGAAAGTTCGCCCTTTCTTGGAGGGAAAAGGAATTAGGGTTTCTTGAAGCTTCTGGAAAGGTCTTCGCAAATTATAAAAAGGCATCTTGGGTCTTCACTTGGGTATCTTTTGTCTACAGGAATGTTATGCTGTCGGTTTGGCTCTGGGATTGCTTCGAGGAATGTAAGCCTCCTAGCTAGGCATTGCTTCTCGCTTGAAAGATAGCGACTAGTGGTGAGATAGTGATAGATTGAATGTTCATTGTGAGATTTTTGCATTTTAGTCTTGTGAGGATTTGTAAATTAGATTTATGCATATTAGAAAGATTTTAGAATTGCATTTTTCCTTACAGCAGATTGTAGTTTCATTCATAAATCAAAAATATCAAAAAATAGTGTTTTGGGTATTGCATATTCCATCTTGTCTAGGCAGGGCGGCCCTTTGTGCCAAGTTGTAGAATTTTTAAGAAAGACTCTAATTTTATATAGCAAAATCGCCCCTTTGTTGGGTCGTACCATCTGCATTGTCTTGGGAATCATGCAATAATTAATATCTACATTTTGAGTCAGTTTATTGTATCAATCTTGGGCGCCATCTCCTTGAGATCATTTTGCACTTCATCTCGTGAAATTTGATTGAGTTTGGAGCAAGTTGTGAGTGAATTTGTGAGTTTCAGGGCTGCTGTTCATGCACGTGGAAAACAGGACTGTCACAAATCAGATTGTCAGGTTGGCTCTAATAATTGAGTTTTTGATCTAAGCTTTATTATTCAGTGAAGGAAACTCAATATATATTGTTGCAGCTTTATATATCTCTTGATTCACATTGATAGCAAGGCATTATCTTTCAAATTGTAAGTTGACAGTAGTACTGACCAGCAGTTGTTATTCTTGCTTATCATGCTTTGTAATGCCCAACTCTACATTCAGTATTGCAATTGTATTTCCTTTACCTCCGCCCTATGGTAGCTCCTTTCCCACTCCGGGTTAGAAAGCACATTCTGGGTGTCGAGTTACTTTCAACATTCTAGCTTATTTCCCTTCAAAGCATTGTAATTCTTAGCACTCTGCCATATGGTCGCCTCAATTCCATATTGGATTGGGTAGCACATACTTGGTGTTGAGTTTTCTTTCAGTACTTGTAGTGCAGAAGATCCTCTGACCATATGCTCGCCATCATTGGCGCCATTCTTGGTTAGAGTTCCTTCTAGTTCTGTTTCTGCATTCAGATCCTCTGACCAATGCTCACACCTTGCCCACATCGGGATCCTGGTGTACATTTTGGTTAGAGTTGCTTCAACATTGTTTGGGTTTAGATCTAACCTTAATGGGTGCGTTTGTTTGTAAACTGTTATTGGAAATTAAAAAAAAAAATGGCTCAGAATATTTCATGAAATTCATGAACTACTATAAGCAATGGAAAGGTTTTTTCAAGATTCTTTAGGCACTTCAGGGGGTCTCGGTATATTGTGGAAGGAGACTGCAGTGTCAGTTGAGGTGGTGCATTCTTCATCGAATTGGATTGTTGCTAGAGTCTTCGATCTTGGGTTAAACTGCCGATTCACAATAATCATCGTTTACGGTCCAATAAAAATAGAGAATAAAGCCTATTTGTGGCAAGCCTTGTTGGAATTTGCTCGCCCATTTTTGAGGGAAAAGATGATTATGGGGGGAAATTTTAATGCCATTTTGGAAATGTCCAAGAAAAGTGGTGGGGCTAAGAAGATTTCTCAAGCAACATATGATTTTAGACGATTTGTGCAAATGACAGGTTTGATTGACTATCCCACAGAAAATGGAGTGTTCACCTGGACCAAGAGGCGAAAGGACTTCACTGTCATAACCGAGCGACTGGATAGATTCATGCTATCCCCAGCATGGAGCACTACTGGAATCCACATATGCACAAGAATATTGCCAGTGTCAATCTCTGACCACTTCCCAGTGGAGATGACAATCAATAATGGGCCAGAACTGCTGAAAACAGCCTTCAAATTTCAAAACATGTGGTGGAGGGATGGCAGCCTTTTAGGGCTACTGGAGAATTGGTGGATTGAAACTAAGGTTGGTGGTTCAATCAGCTTCAAAACAGCTAAGAAGCTTCAAGCTGTTAAACATAAATTGAAGGTATGGAACAAGGAAAAATTCCAAAACATCTTTGTGGAAAAAGCATACACTAAAAAGGAACTGGAGACGTTAAATGAGAAGGTAATCAGGGAAGGGATGCGTAATGAAGAGTATCAAAAAGAGAAGGAATTAAAAGAGAAGTTGGAGGAGCTTCTCAAGAGAGAAGAAATATATTGGCACAACAAATCGAGAGGTTTGTCTTAGGGGGGGTGATTCGAACTCTAAATTCTTCCATTCGTCTGTCTTAGATAGGAGGGCGGCGAACAAAATTGAAGAAATTAAAAAAGCGAATGGTTCAATGGCTAGCAGATTGTCAGAAGTATGCAAGGAGGCAGAAGAATTTTTTAAGCACCTGCTTGGGAATCAGAGTCCAAAGGAGGTTAGTAATTATTTCTTGGATGCACTGGATAAATGGGTAAGTGAAGCAAATAACAAGATGTTATGTGAGCCAATTTCGAAAGAATAAGTTAAAAATGCATTATTTCATCTTCACCCTGATAAGGCACCAGGGCCAGATGGATTCACAGCCAAATTTTTTCAGTCATGCTAAAACTTTATTGGGGACGAGCTTTGGCAACTAGTGGAGGACTTTCGAAGGACAAAAAGGTTTGTAAAGGAATTAAACAACACAGCGATCGCCTTGATCACGAAAAAACCTGAATGTGAGTCTTTCAACAATTACAGACCTATATCCCTATGTAACACAACATATAAAATAATAGCTAAAGTGCTGGAAAATAGGCTGAAACTGATACCGGGGAGAATAGTATCAACAGAACAAAATAGCTTCGTACCAAGGTGTGAAATAATGGATGGCATTTTGCTAATTCATGAGGCAGTACATTCACTTTCGATTAGGAGGGAGGCTGGGAAGATAATAAAGCTTGATGTAAGCAAGGCCTATGACAAAGTATGTTGGGGGTTCCTTATGTAGGTGATGGAGAGATTGGGATTTGTAGTAGATTGGAGGGAACTTATTTTCTTTTGCATCTCCACAGTTCGCTTCTCGGTCTCAATAAATGGCTCACTCCACGGCTTTTTTCAGGGGACCAATGGTTTAAGGCAGGGCAATCTAATCTCGTCATTTCTATTTGTAATAATGGCAGAGTCCTTGAGTTGTGCAATCAAAAAGCAAAGTCAACAGCTGCAATGGAAGGGAGTGAGAGTGGCACCAAATGTAGAACCTGTTACCCATTCGCAATTCACGGATGACACCACCTTGCTTGGCGAGGCAAGCATTAGGGAGGCCCATTGTATTCAAGGGGTATTGGTAGAGTACAAATTAAATTTAGGCCAACAAATGAATAATGATAAATATTGTATATACTTATTTAATACAAGGAAGCCATTGCAGCATGCAATTTCTACCATCTTGGGGTTTAGTGTGGGGAAGCTTCCAAAAAAGCTCTTGGGCATTAAAATATTTGAAGGGGTTTGCAGGGAAAAACATTGGGAAGTAGTGGTTGGCAAGTGCAGGGGCAAAGTGATGGAATGGAAAAATAATTGGCTCACACTTGCGGGTCAAATTATAAAAGTCAAAACGGTCCTGTCTGCAATCCCAATCTATACAATGGCCTGCAGTGAAGCTCCCGCCAAGTACGAGAACGAATTAGAAAAGGTAATGAGGAAATTTTTATGGGAAGGCTCTAAGAGCGAAAAATGAATACCACTAATAGGCTGGGACACAACGTGTAAGGCAAAGGCAGATGGTGGCATAGGCTTGAGGAAGGTTAGATATCAGAATAATGCCTTAGGTGCTAAATTGATTTGGAAAGTATACAAACAACTTGAGAAGCTATGGTGTCGTATTCTACAAAATAAATATCTAGACAGTTTGGAGCCATCGCGAATTTAAACAATAGAAAATATAGATGGTGGCTCTGCAGTGTGGAAGTATATTGGGAATTGCAGAAATCTAATCACAAATCATCTCTCCTGGTGAATTGGCAATGGGAAGTCGGCACTGTTTTGGACTGACTCTTGGGATGGGCATAAAAGTTTGACTGAAATGTTTGACATCGAACAGTTCGTAGATAGGCTACAAGAGGAATGTGGGTCAAAGGTGGCAGACTATGTATGCAATGGCGGCGATATGTTTGGAGAACGAATGAAGTGGAAAGATGGGTAGGTGTGGCCTTTAACCCAAGGGCTAAAGGAGGCAGTGTTACAGGAACTGAGTAAAAGAATAATTAATGTGTGCAACAGGGAGGATTGTATTATATGGTGTGGGGCGACGTCAGGGGAATACTCTGTCAAATCAGGCTATCAACTCCAGGTTGCACACGGTATGGAGAAGTCCTAGATGGAAATATTATACTGGAGGCATGAGGTACTACCCAAAGTAGGGGCCTTCCTTTGGATAGCTTTGCACAAGCGGTGTCTCACCAGAGATAGACTTAAAAGAATCATAATGGTTGGGTCGTCTTAGTGTGTGTTTTGTGAACAGGTTGAAGAAGATGCAGATCATTTATTCCTCTCTTGCTCTATGGTCGTTGCATGTTGGGATTGGCTGCAAGGGGATCTCCGTTTGCATGGCCCTTGTCAATCCAAGGTGTGGGATTTTTTGTGCAGCTGATCAATGCTACATAGGAGCGGTTATTGGCATAGTATATGGGTTTTGGCGCCATCAATGGTTATATGGCATTTGTGGAAAGAAAGAAACAGGCACATCTTTAAGGAGTCAAATTTAAATTGTGACCAACTTATAACAAAAATTCAGGAAGTAATCATAGAAACGACAAATAATAGAACAAGTATTGGCTCTAAGGCAAAGTTTACATGGTGGGATGAGGAGATACAAAAGGAGTGGTCAAACCTAAAGGTGTATAGGCGCAAGGTAAGTGAAGCAACCAAAGTTGACAGGAAGCAAGTACGTTGGCTTCTCCCAATGAGGTTAAAGTGGAAGCTTAATTTTGACGGTGTAGCTAAAGGTAATCCAGGGCGGGCGGGAGCAGGTTGCATCATTAGAGATGAAAGTGGTAATTGTGTTTGGGCAACTTCTAAGAACCTAGGAGTCCAATCAAACAACATAGCGGAACTGGAAACATTAGCCCTTAGTCTTCAATTATGTATACAGAAAGGAGTGGTTGTAGTAGAAATAGAGGGGGACTCGTAACTTTGTATTCAGGCAGTCTCTAGTGGGAACTCTTTTAATTGGTGAATTGGAAATTGGATAGTGATGATAAAAGAACTTCTGGGCAGACTGGTAGACTTCTCTCTACAACACGAGTAGAGGGAAGCAAACAACGTGGCAGACTTGCTAGCCAATTGGGGAGTTTATTAAGAAACACCAATACTTGTTGATTCCTCTACAGATCAATGGACGAGACTACAGGCTATACTAGAGGAAGACAAGGCGAAATCGGGTGGTAGTCTCAATGGAGAGATTTTGGACCCGTGACTTGTGTATGTGGCTCACATATTTCAGGCAAGCGGTGTTGATAGATTTCCTTAGTAGGATTTGGTGGGGATTCGATCCTCAACTTGGTGTTGGATATTGCACTGGATTCCTGACATGGGTGCGGCTAGATTATTATTTAAGTCGGTGACTGTCATTAGCAATCATAACTGGCTGCTTGGTGGGCAAGGTGGAAAGTAGCAGGATGGTTCATTGCTTTGACTTTAGTTGTTGTTGCAAGGATGAGAGTTGGGTTGCATAATGCCGATGCCTCTTTAGCGTTCAGTGTCCTGAGGTGTTAACGACAATCGTGGGTATAGTGGATGGGGTGATCTAGGATGCGCGCCATAGGTGTGACGGGCATATTTGTGAAATGGTGTTTGGCCCTTTGGTGGATATTCTTGGTTGCAGGAGAGAATGGTGGAGTCCCTTGGTGGGTTTGTGGCTGAGATCTATGTGGCTGCAGTGGCCAATGCGATTCTTGAAATGAATGGGTCAGGATGGGTTAGCCATCTTCGTTTGTTCTTTGACTCTACATACTTCGATGATGGCGAAGAGGAGGAAGAGGAGCTTGAAGCTGAGATTTTGAGAAGGCAGAAAGAATTAAGGGAGAACTTTGTTGTCAATGCTTGGGAAGTTTATTAGACTGGGGTGATTAACTCCAGCATGGACGCCTTTATCCGTTATATGCAAAATGGGCAATCTTGGCTTCACGAGAATAGACTGGCCAGGGTGGTGGTTTTGGGCAGGAATTTGGCAACTATCTACCAATTCTTGCGAATGTAGTCAGGCATCAGTAGTTAATAACTACAGGGATATGTAGCCATCTGCGATTTTTGTAAACGAACGCTATCCCCTTTGATAGCATTTACTTATAAAAATAATAATAATAATTTAATTACAAGTTCAAATAACAAAATGTGTCTTAAATTATATTTATGTATTTTTTAAAAGGATTATATGATATGTAAATAAATATAATTTTATTTATATTATTATATAGAAATATATTATGAGGTAAATATTTTTGTGACATTTAAATTTTTTGAACAATGAATAGTTAACTTATTTTGTATTGAAAATAATAATGAAAGATAATAATAATAAGAATTTAAAATATTTTATATGTTTAATTTGTTATTTAATTTTAAGAAATTGAAATTAATAATAATCAAATGAAAAAGAATGAATTTAATTTATACAAATGTTAATTGTATTGAATTTATTACCTCGAGAGGCGTTCCTACAGTGGCATCACATGTTTGCAGATTCATGCAAACAAACAAAAATGGTGAACTGTTACAAACGTAACCGATGGAAGTGGATGCCTTCATTATGAGTAGTGGGCAGCGACTGTTATGTAACTGACAAGAATACCATGCATTGTAGTGGCGTTAGAAGTCACCTAAATGCCAGAATTCGCATCACTACCAGAATGTTGAAGTAGTATCGCAAAAGGAAACGCAAAAAAGCAGAAGTGGCTGCGCTTAAAGCAAATTTCAGAGTACACATTCTTTCTTCTATATTAATAACTTAGACGCAATTTTTTGTTTACCTTTGATAAATTACATAAGTTTTCATGTGTTTCTCAGATTAAAGAGCTTGAATCTGCCTTCAAAGACATAGTAAAAGAGAAAAAAGAGGCATTAAAGCTTGCCGAAGAGAAATGCCAAGAATTTAGTAGGCAACGAAGCAAGGTTGAAGAAAATCTTCAATTAATGGCTGAGAAGGTTAACCAAATCTCACGTGAAAGAAATGAAAGCATCCAGGAGCTCCAAGCAACACAACAAAAGCTCGCAGCGATGGTAGAGAAAAATCATCGCATATTGCAAGAGAAAGAAGATCAAATTAGACTTCTTCAAGATCGTCTGCATTCAAGGCCACCACCCCAAACCCTGAACTCCTCCCCCTCCTTGTCTTATAATATTGAATTCAGTGAGTACACCTTCGACGATGTCAAAGCCACGACATCTAATTTCTTAGAGCAATTAAAACTCGGGGAAGAAGGCTATGGCATCGTTTACAAAGGCAAAATTAGGCAAACAATTGTTGCAGTCAAATTCTCAAGGAGAACAGTTTACAAGGCTGGCAGGAGTTCGAATGCGACGTATATACATATACTAAATCAAAAGACCAAAAAGTTCGGTTTCCTTTGTTTTCGTATAAATTCCTTTTCAAAGCACTACACAATTCATTCTTCTCTAGTTTCTTTACAAGTTCTTTACACACTTCTATTTGCAGATCGACATTTTAAGAGAAGTACGACATCCACATTTGGTCAAGGTTGTTGGAGCCTGTTTCGAGTGAGGTTGTATAATCTATGAATGGATGCCTGGCATATCATTTGAGCTCCAGAAAAGCCCATCAGCCTCTCCCTTGGCACGCCAGAATTCACATCACCGCCAAAATCTGCTCTACATTACAATATCTACACAGTTTTAAACCAGATCCTATCGTCCACCGTGATCTTAAGCCTGGAAATATACTCCTTGATGAGAATTATATGAGCAAAATAAGTGACTTCGGAATGGCTCGTCCTCTGCCGCATGATTTACACTCAGAATTGGGTCCAAATGGCACATTTTGTTACATGGATCCAGAATACCTTACAAGTGGCAAATACTCTACCAAATTCGATGTTTATAGCCTGGGAATTATCATTATTCAGCTGCTAACTAGGAAACCGGCTATGCGAGTGGGAAAAGAGGCAGAAAATGGTCTAAAATGTGCAAAATTAGAGCAAATTTTGAATCTGTCCGCCGGTGATTGGCCATTTGCTGAGAAATATTTTTCTAATATTAGAATGGAAATAAAATTATTAACAAATGATCCCGTTGAGGGGCCTAGTTGAGTTAAACCAATGCAAAGGGCCTAAGGTGGTTGCATGGGAAAAGCCAAAGGAGGGTTGGTGGAAAGTTAACTTTGATGGAGCATCTAAAAGGAATCTTGGACCATTAGGTGCAGGATTTATCATCTGAGATTGGGAAGGGAATGTAGTTGCTTTTGGAGCAAAGAAGCTGAGGGAGAGAACAAATAACATAGCAGAAGCCTCTGCAACATTGCTGGCAATTAGAATGGGTAAGAAAATGGGAGCTACAAGAATACACTTAGAAGGTGATTCACTTACTATTGTACAAGCCATAATGAAAGGGGAAATAGGGGCATGGCGAATTCAAAACATGATAGCAAAAATAAGAGAAGAATTAAACTTGTGTGAAGATTTTGTGGTAAGCCACATAAGAAGAGTTGGTAATACAAAGGTCGACATTTTGTTGAAGTGGGTTACAAATTTTAGCGAGGTTGGTGAATTAAGATTGGAGGGCTTTAGAAATGTAGTTTTAGTAGATTAAGCTAAAAAAGGTGGCAAGGACACAACATTAATGAGGGGAGATAGTGGGCAGATCGGAGGAAGTTGATAAGACTAGTGAAACGATGCAAAGGATGGAAGTGGCAAACCCAGTACAAAGGAAATTAAAGGCCGAGGTGTGCGGTGTTAAGGAATTCATTAAATCATGGCCCTCGGTAATTGAAGGTAATTATAAAAACTAGTGTGGAGAAGAAGGCATTAAGAGTTTGTGGTGGTAGTGGCGGCAATGTTGCAGGAGTCTTCAATGGAGGCTAATTTTACTCTTCAATCGAAGAGGAAATTGAACCCTTTCTATGGTGATGCCTCAAACCAAAGGCTAATGTGAATGTTTCTTTTCACTGATGGGCGGTTGGTGCATAGTGTGTGAATGATTCTGGGGAAGTCTTTTGGTAATCTGAGGCATTGTTACAGGACAAACATGGATGTCTACTTGTTGATAGTAACATGGGGTTTGGACTTGGGTGAATCAATTAGCACAGTGAGATAAATAATGCAGACGATTGTAGATAAAGATTTCTTGAAAAGGTTGGAGTCAGTTTTGGAATGGGCAATACCTAGTGAAGGTTTAGACATTCGAGAAGGATTGGAGAATGTAGAACTGGAGGGGACTGAAGGATGTGTTCCATTCGTGTGTTGTTCAGAGGATGCAATCAAGAACCATTGTAGGGAAGAAGCAAGACTAGGTTGGCAAGCCCTGAAACTCTTCGTCGAGCTAACGAAGGTGGAGGCATTTATTGAGCAAGCGAAAGTGGAAGCAAGGCGGATGGAGGCTAGAGAGCATAAAGCGAGGAAGCAAAGGATGAAAGCAAAAAAGAAATTAGGGTTTTAAATGGGTAGCTTAGGCTAGTTTATGGTGCTTTAAGTTTTTTTGCAGACGAAAAATTGAACTGTTAATTCTGGTTTAATTTTTGGTGTTGAACCTGTTTCGTGGGCATGCAATGTTATTACTTTATGTGGGTTGAATGTTTAAATGATGTGGATGCATGAAAGACAGTTACAGCTGGAAGTCAAACTGTTTCTAGATGGGTAGGGTAGTATCTTCAATTTTTTGCATGTTAATGTGCTATTTGGAAAAATCGAGTTAGTTGTAGTAGTATTTTGGATGGTAGATGAAGTTATGATGTAATCTACTTTTTTATTCTAGCAATACAAATCCTATTACCGACCAAAAAAAAATTATAAACAAATGAAAAATAATTGTTCATTTTTAAAATTCTAAATAATTTAATGTATTTAAAATTTTAAAAAATGAAAATTAAATAAAAAAATATTCTAAATTTATTATTACATATAAAAATATGTTTCTAAATTAATATATTTAAAACATAAAAAAATGCAATATTTTTTAAAAATTTGAAAATATTTCAAAAGGAAAAATCATTAATATTCAATTTTATTCAAAATTAAATATTATAAACGAAGATTTAATTGTACTAAAATAGAGCAACTTAAATATATAGTCTAATATAAGGCCTTTCATAATAAGATCACATCTAAAATCAATTTAAAACTAGCAATCACACTTTGGTGTGCAATGGGTATGTCAAAGATGTGTGGAAGGTAAATTAGGGAAAAATTTGGTCTATTTTTTGCATACATTTGTACAGTAAACATGAGGTCAATTGGTAGTCCATTTAGAAAATGATGTTTGTGCAATAAAGGACTCAAATTTCAATAGAAAAGTGACAAATTCAAATCAATTACACATCCACTTAGAAGGATCTACACACAACTAAAACAAAACATCTAAATCAGGAAGATAATCAAGCTCCATTACCAATAGGCTCATGTTATGCTTCAAAGAGGGAGAGAGGGGGAGAGGGAGAAAGAGGGAGAGGTAGAGATGGAAAGAGGGAGAGATATAGGGGGAAGAGCAAGAGAGAGACAAAGGGGCAAGAAGATAGAGATAGAGATGGAAATGAAAATGGAAATGGAGATGGAGATGGAGATGGAGGAGAGGGATATGGAGAGGAGAGGGAGATAAATAGAGAGAGGATAGAGGGATAGATAGAGATGGAAGACGCAAATATATAGAGATGGAGATATAGGGAGAGATAGGGAGAGAACGAGGGGGGATATAAAAAGACAAAGATATAGGGAGTGATATATAAGAGGTAGAGATGGAAAGATATAGGGGTAGAAAGACATGTAGAGATAATAATATAGAGATAGAGGTATTGATGAAAGAATAAATATGGAGAGATAGATATAGAGATAGAGGTAGAGATAGGGAGGGAGAAACAAGGTGTGTGTGTGTGTGTCCATGAGAGAGAGAGAGAGAGGGAGATAGTTATGTATAAATATATAGAGAGGGAGGGAGAGAAAGGAGAAAAATAGAGATAGGAGAGAAAAGTATAACGATATGGAAAGGAGTGATAGGGAGAAAGGGTGAGAGAGGAGAGATAGAGATAGAAAGAGGGAGAGATAGGGATATAAAGGAGAGATGGAGACATAGATACAACTTGGGAAAGATGGAGGGGGTGAGATATAGAGAGTCAAAGACAAAGATAGAGCAATAAATATATAAAGGGAGAGATGGAAGGAGAGACAAAGAGGGAAAGGGATAAATAGAGACAAAAAGAGGGAGACAATGAAAGAGGGGGAGCTGGAGAGAACAAGACAAAGATATAGGAAGTGATAAATAGAGAGAGGTAGAGAGGGGTATAGAGAGAGTAGGATAGATGGAGGGAGAGATTGAGTGAATAAGTGAGAGATAGAGATAATGAGATATAAGGAGCGAGGGAGAGGGAGAGATTTGAAGATAGAGATAAAGGGGGAAGAGTGAGAGATAAAGGAGGTGATAGAGATAGAAAGGGAGAGATAGATAGAGGGGGGAGAGGAAAATATAGCGAGGGGAAAATAGGGAGTTTGTGTGTGAGAGTGAGAAAAATATATAGAGATAAATATAGGGAGGGAGAAATAGGGAGTGTGTGTGTGAGCGAGGGAGAGATATTGAGATACAACTAGAGAGGGATATATATAGGGAGAGAAAGAGGGGGATAGAAATAGAGAGATAATAGAAAGTAGAGAGATATAGAAAGAGATGGTGATAGGGAGAGAGAGAGAGATTAGAAAAGATATAGGGGAAAAAGAGACATATTCAAGGAGAGGTAAGGTGATAGAGATAGGGGAGAGGTAGAAAGGAAGATAGAGATAGAGATGAAGATGGATATGGAGAGAGAGGGGGAGAGAAATAGAGATATAAAGAGGGGGAGACAAAGAGGGGGAGATTTATGGAAGGATAGAAAGATATAGGAAGTTATATATAGAGTTAGAGAGAGGGAGATATGTATAGAGAGAGGTACAAATGTATTAAATTATTAGGATATATATGTATATTAGAGCGAGATGGAGATATATATATATATAGAGAGAGAGAGAGAGGGAGATATATATGTATATATAGAGAGATGGATATGATTAGGATTAGGATTAAATTAGGTTAGGGTTCAATAAAAATTCTAAGATAAAGCTGGGAGGGTCTAGGTGGTTGAAGATAGATCGAGATGACAATTAGGGTTATGGTTAAGGATTAATTAGGATTAGGGTTGAATTAGGGATAGGGTCAGGGTTAGGGATCAGTTAGGATTAAGCTTCAATTAGGATTCAATTAGAGGTCAATTATGTTTATAACTAGGATTAAAGTTAGGTCGAGGTTTAGTTAGGGTTAGGGTTCTAAAATAAAGCTTGGGTTTAGCATTAGGGTTAGGGTTAATTTAGAGTTTGGATTGTGGTTTGGGTTCAATTAGGGTTAAGATTCAATAGGTTAGGCTTAGAGTTAAGGATCAAGCTTAATTAAGGTTGAATTTTAATAGGGCTAGGGTTTTAATATAAATCCTAGGGTTAAAGGGTTTGCATTCAATTAGGGTCAAAGTTAGGGTTAGATTTATATTAGGGTTAGAGTTAGGAGTTACAAATTAAGATTATTGTTAGGGTTTTTGTAAGGGTTAGGGTTAGTGTTATATGATTAATTAGTGTGAGGGTTAGGATTTACTTAGGACTAAGATTCAGCTAGGGTGGGTTAGGGTTCAATTGATGTTCAATTAGGGTAAGAGTTTTAGGATAAAGTTTGAGGTAAGGCTTAGGATTGGGGTTAGAATTCAATTAGGATTAGGGTTAGGGTTACAATTATGGTAAGGGTTAAGATTCAATTAGGAATTAATTAGGGACACAACTAGGGTTTATATTCAATTAGGGTTAGGGTTTAACTAAGGTTAGGATTAATATTTAATTATAATTAGGGTTAAAGTAAGACTGTAGTTAGGGTTCATTTAGGCTTAAGTTTAGGGTTTAATTAGGGTTACAACTAGACTTAAGGTTAGGGTTAGTGTTTAGGTTCAATTAGGGTTATAGTTAGACTTAAAGTTAGGATTAGTGTTTAGGTTCAATTAGGGTTGAATTTCAACAAGATAAGGGTTATGGTCAGGGTTAGGATTCTAAGATAGATCCTAAGGCTACAATTTGCGTTCAATTAGGGTTAGGTATCTATTAGAGTTAGCGTTAGGAGTTATAAGTTAGAGTTAGGGTTATATTTATATTAAGGTTAGAACTTTAGGAGTTATAATTTAGGGTTGTGGATTAATTACTATTAGGCTTAGGGTTTAGTAAGGGTTAAGGTTCAATTAGGGTCAAGTTCAATTGATGATTAATTAGGGTTAGGGTTCTAGAATAATTTTTTGTGTTAGGGTCGGGGTTATAATTCGACTAGGATTATGGTTAGTGTTACAATTACAATAAGGGTTTTGATTAGGGTTTGTATTCAATTGGGCTAAGGGTTCAATTGGGGTTAAGATTAGTATTCAATTATAATTAAAGTTAGGTTGGGGTTAGGCTTAATTTAGGGTTAGGGTTAGGTTTTAATTAGGGTTACAATTATAATTAAGGTATTTATTACAAGTATGATTATGTTCATAGGGCTAGAATTATTGTCAAGGTTATAATTTGGATTAGCATTACAAGTAGGACAAGGGGTAATATTATAATTGTAATTGTAACATTAAAACTGCCACTATTTTTTAATCACCCTAAATCTATAACTAACACTAATTCTAATTACAACCCTAACCCTAATTCTAATTCTAATTTTAACCCTAACCCTAACTCTAATTCTAACCCTAACCCTAACATTAACAATATTTCTAACCCACCCTAATTCTACAACTAACACTAATTCTAATTGCAACCTTAGTCCTAATCCTAATTATGTCTCTTATCACAGTCCTCACTCTAATCCTAATCCTAACCCTAACTTTAATTGTAACCCTAATTATAGTTCCAAAACATTAACTCAAACCCTAACCCTAACCCTAAACCCTAAACCAAACCCTAACCAAACTCTAACTCAATAATTAACTCAAACTGTAACCCTAACCTTAAACCCAAAACCAAACCCTAACCCTAAGTCAGTGTCTAACTATAACCCTAACTTAACCCTAAATCTAAGCTAAACCATAATGATAATTGTAACCATAACCCTTATTACATCTTTGATAGTATCTAAAACCTTAATCCCAACCCTAACCTTAACCTTAACCATAATTCAATATCTAACCATAACCCTAACCCTACTTCTATCTCTAACCCTAACCCTATCCCTAACTAAAATCCTTACCCTAATACTAATCCTAGCTTTAACCCTAACCCTAATTATGATTATAACCCAATCCAAATTATAATTCTACCTCTAATTGTAATTGTAACCCTAACCCTAATCTTATTATCAAGGCTAATCCAACCATAATCCTAAATTTATCTCTAACCCTAACCCTAACCCTAACCCTAACCCTAACCCTAACCCTATCCCAAATGTTAATCCCAAACATAATCTCCAAACCTAACCCTAACCCTATTGTTAACTTTAATCATAACCCTAACCTTATTCATAATGTTAATCCCAATCCTAACCCAAATGTTAACACAAACCCTAACCCTAATATTAACCCCAACCCTTATCCTAACCCTAACTATTATAATTTTGTCTTCCATGCTCCCCTGCAATTGGTACTAGCATATATATATATATATATAATTTCAATAATATATATAAAACATGTTGAGTGATATCCTTCTCGAGACATCTATTTTTAATAAATTTTCTCACATAAAACTGCAATAGATGCCTCGAGAAGGATATCTCTCGACGTATTTTATATATATTATTAAAATAATATATATAAATTTTCTCACATAAAACTCCAATAGACGCCTCGAGAAGGATATATATATATATGCTAGTAAGTATGGTTTTTACATCAAGTTAATTTTGAAGGGTTTGAGCCTATTTTCTTTGATTTTATCTTTCCAATTTGCTTTCCTTTCTTTTCTTTTTTTTAATTTATATTTTTATTATTTATATAATATTTATTTGATATGTAAGTAAATATAATTTTAATAAAATTATTTATATAATATTTATTTGATATGTAAATAAATATAATTTTATTTATATTATTATATAAAAATATATGAGGTTCCTCAATATGAATAAATACATAGTTAATTTTGATGAAACAATAACTGTGAGGCTTCATTGGAATGATGCCTAGGTTTGATGTGAATACACACCATATTATTTTTCTAAGTTATAATGTTATGAAACCACACAGTGATCAAAAGAAAGTTTGGAAGGATTGAAAAGTGATAGTATGTCCTAATTTAATAATTCTCCAGTCATATTGTATTTTTTTTTAAGAAATGGGCATTGAATTAAAACTACAAGACTTCAAGTTTCTAAATAAAAATGATTTCTAAAATTAGAAATAAGTAAATATCCATTTTTCTTCTTATATTTTTATATAGCTCAATTATCTTTAATAAGAACATTAGCATTATCAATTTAATATGCATGACCAATTAGCACTCAAAGGAATATACCAGTTATCTTGAATTAGCTAGCCCCTAAAAAGTCAAAAAATATCTTCATGGAAACTATAGATGCTACAAATATCATCTAGTTACAAAAAAATAAAACCAATAACGATTCAAGCTAAGCTCTCTTTTTCAACTTGGAAAGTTCACACTTGATTAATGCTCCTCTCTTAATCTTGGCAAGCATGACTTGAAACTGATCGAAGTCATTCAATGAAGCTCTTCGCTTTTGCACAATTAGTTTCCTTCCCCATGAACTATTCTCCCATCTCTTCTGAACCTTTGCATTCTTCATAGCCTCAACCAAGACTTTCTTTTTCGGTATCTTAGGGATATCAATTTTGATATCAGTTAATGAGAGTCTCTTAAAGTTCATCTAACACCTTACCATTTTAGTTGCATCCACCATGTAAGAGTTGAAGATATTAGCTCAACACCCAAGACCACTTGCAAAAACAATGAAAACCTTCTACAAGAGAGTATGAAAGAAAATGCGCTTGCTTGATATGAAGACCTATCAAATGATGAGGTATGAAGTATATTACAAATGTGTACAATTACCTTCCTTATATAGGCAAGGTTCAAATGTAGTAATGAACAAAATGTTGACAAATGTCATAATCCTATGACATGAGACAACTAACAAACTAATCACTTAGGAAATGATGCATTAGCTAGATAAGTTCTAGACAAGCCAACTAAGACTTCTAGAAAGAATATTATATCCAAGTAAACTTACGTAAGTGTAATTAAATAATTAATTACACCAACACTCCCCATAAGTGCAACTTAGGGAGAAGATTATTATGCAAGTGATGTAAAGATGGGTCTTGGCTACTAGGCCATGTTAGGTACCCATGTACAAATGCAAAAAGAAATCTCTCACAAATGGAGAAAAGGAGAAAACCTAGTGGAAAAAAACTCCTCTCCAAAAGAGAGAAAAGAAACAAGAAACAAATCATGTGAGGAAGGATGGAGGAATCCATGATACTCCCCAAGTACACCATTTGTCACATATATACAATACAATCAATAGCCCCCCCATAAGAGGGAAAGAGAGAGACTATGTAGCCCCCCATAATGTGTGATTACTAGCAAAAATGTTAAGTGCCTGAAGACAAAACATGATCCAATGTTGACAAACAACTTGTCTCCCCTTTGGAAGAAACAAAACCAAGTACAAATGCAAGAATGCTTCCCATTCTGGATAGGAATTGAAGGAAAGAAGCATGAATAGATATGACGATGTTGTCTCTAAAAATTGCTCATCTATCTCCTTTGTCACTAAAGATGAAGATGCCACAATCAAATTAGGTACATGCCTAATCAATGAAGAAGGTGACAAATCCTGGGACTATGCAAAAACTGATGTTGAACAATATCCGAAGACCATGATGGTTTGACAATAGTTGTGCAATGTCTATCATCAAACATGAGAGATATCCCCTCAAATGTGTCCTCCAAATGTGAGACTCCACAAACAAGGATGCAATGTTTGATATATAGGAATCCCAATAAGGAAGACAATCAAATACTTTTTGTAATGAATCATTGGACGTGCTCAATGAATCACCACCATGAGATGAATGGTCCTATTGAATAAAAATGATAGGAGTCTCAATCAATGACTCTACATAATGAATCACTGAAAGTGAAGGTACATCAACTGTCTCTAAAGGAGAAGGAGCATCCAAAGAACCCTTGTCAACCTCTTTAGAAGATTCAAAGCACTCCAAACAATCAAACTCCTGAATAGTATCATCATCATAGGGTATCCTGTCTGAAGAATGAAGAGGCATATGAAATTCTAAAACATGATCATTGGGGAATGATGGAGTATCAGGATCTCCATACATCTCCCAAATCTTAGTCCAAAGAGTACGAGGACAATCATGATGATCAATACCTTTCAAAATATCATCATCAACATGCATTGCAATGACCCCTAAAACATTATATTTGTTGCAACTCCAAGAAAATTTTTGAATACCTTGACCTGGATGGGGAACAATACCATACAAATGTGGCAACAATTCAAGTGATTGGAGATGATCTATGATTCCATCTCTCCATTGTTTATAGTTTTCCTTTTGCAACATAATCAGAGAAGGATAATATGAAAACCCTATAATGAAATATGATAGATCTCCATAATTTCAAAGACATTGACCTTCAATATGAACTAGAAACTCCCAAATATGATAATACAACTGAAAATAAACTCCCCCCACAAACAAAACTTCTCTAAGAATCAGGATGTCCAAGTTATGAAGCAAAAAACAAATATGCAAAAATTTGAATATCTCACACTTGGGGCTGAAACTAAAAAAAGTACATGAACCAAATCAAAGAGCTCTTCAATACCTTCCAAATGCAACTTGAATCGCCAAAATCAGAGAAATTGACAGAAAGTTATGAGCTTAGAGGTCTAAAGGGGTGATCTAACTTCAATTGTGAATAAATTGTACTTGCAGCAAAATTTGTCAAAAAGAACTACACCATTGTGAAGTACTCTGAGAGAGCTTTCCACTGATATCTCGTTTGTAGAATTTGGAGATCATGGTGAAAAGTTGGGAAATTTTGAAAAAAGGCCTATTTGAAGGCACTTGGGGCAAGATCAAGACTCTGCAACACTAATCTGGCGCAAATTTAAAGCACTTGGGTGCTGAAAACTAGTTTGCCATATGACCGCTCAAAATTCAGAGGGAAAAAGAATGAACACCAACACCCCTTAAACCGTTGACAAAATAAACTATACCATGTGTTGAATATGTTGCTGACAGGGACGATGGGCCTGCAAATTCTTCATGCAAACCTATGCCAAGAATAAATGTTGATAGAGAGTTTGAAAGAACCAACAGACAAGGATAAAGTGCCCACCAATAAATGTCAATGAACCAATGAATGCACTAGCAGATTCTTCGTACAAGGACTCCTTCTGTGACGGGACCAAGGAAACAAATGAGAAGGGGATCAGCATTGGTGAAGATGGGACAGTCAACGTAACCAATGAATTTTGCAACCTTTGCCCGACCGTGTGAATATAATGAAGGCCGTAATCAATTTTTTAGGCCGACAAAGACCTTATACAACCTGTCAATGCAATGTGAGCGCA
The DNA here is from genome assembly GCA_007258455.2 of Sequoia sempervirens. Taxonomy (NCBI): domain Eukaryota; kingdom Viridiplantae; phylum Streptophyta; class Pinopsida; order Cupressales; family Cupressaceae; genus Sequoia; species Sequoia sempervirens. The sequence goes on along the minus strand of VDFB02345824.1, from coordinate 54,168 downwards.
ATAAATCCTACAAATAGTTAGATTGGAGGTGGGGAGTAGTACCGGTGGTGACAAAATAAATGGAATGGCTGGTAAGTAATGACAACTAGCGGGCGAAGTGATCTAGCTATATTTGGTGGTCGGCGAAGAAATGATTGCACAAAGCTGAACTATGTAATAAAGGCTCTGGCACTAAATGGCATGGAGGTTGAACAAACGCTGGCGAGGATAGCGAAAATGGGTTTGAAAGGATGGGTAAACTTAGTCAAAGAAGGTCACGTCGATGGTATTGACACAGGGTCGGCCTATGGTATGATGGTACCAATAATTACAACCCATAGTTTTTGAAAAATCAAACCCCCAAATTAAATAAAAATGCCACCATATGATATAATATACCACCAATAAAATTTTAATATCTTGAAACAAATATTATGAAGCCCAATGAAGTAAAATATTGGAGAACATAAAAAATTAAAATAAATTTTTATTCTTCACAATCATACCTTGTACTTGGCAGGTTGTACGACCTGTCGGGTAATTTTTTTTTGCCTCACAAATAGCTGAAGCATAAATAAGGCAAATTATATATCGATTTTTGTCTCTCGAGCCTCCTAAAGATGATGGCGAGGTTGGATCTGCCTGAAAATGCACCTGAAGCTCTACAACTCCTAGATCTTGCAAATTTTCAAACTCTCACAACTTTGGCTAGAAATGTTAAATTTAGGTGAAACAAAAGTCAATTCTGACTTTCTCAACTACCTTGAACTCAAATCTGAGCTTAGATTTCCTCCAACAAAAGCCAAAAGTAACATTTAATGAAATCCCACATATGGAGACAACCTCAAATCTAGATCTCTCACTAGTAATAGCTCCATCCTCAAATTTGAGAAGGGTTTTGCAAGATGTGGCTTTGATACCATGTAAGAGCCAAGGATATTAGCTCAAAACCCAAGACCACTTGCAAAAACAATGAAAACCTTCTACAAGAGGGTATGCAAGAAAATGAGCTTGCTTGATATTAAGACCTATCAAATGATGAGGTATGCAGTATATTACAAATGTGTACAATTACCTTCCTTATATAGGCAAGGTTCAAATGTAGTAATGTATAAGATGTTGACAAATGCCATAATCCTATGACATGAGACAACTAACACACTAATTACAGGTAGAAAATGATGCATTAGCTAGAAAAAATAAGTTATAGATAAGCCAACTAAGACTTCTAGAAAGAATCTTATATCCTAAGTAAACTTATGTAAAATTAAATAATTAATTACACCAACAAAGCTCAACTCTAGTCAACAATATCCACAATCACAACAAGCTTGTCATAGTCTGGGTCATAGTTGATAAGGGAAATTCCCCCAATTTCAACATAGTGTTTGAAAGGCATGACAACCTCTTTGGTTTAGTTCGTTAATTAAAACAAGTTGACCTGCTTGCCTACGCTACCTCCCTTTTCCCACAAAGCAACGTCTATCTAGTCATCAAGATTCACACTTGATTGTATTTATTAATTAATTGAAAATAAAAAATACATTGTATTCTGATTTTCAATAAATTAATAAATACTGTCAAATGTACAGTTTGGTGGCTACATAGACAATTCATGCCCACAACCTCTGCTCCTCCAACCATAATGTTGACAGAGGCCCTAATAACTTTATGGATATATTGGTAGCGACTTTGATATTTATTAGAATTTCATGATTGTCGCAACAGTTTTCCACGTCCTTGTTTCTAAAGACATTCTCTATATTTATTTCCATGTATTACTTGGTAGAAGTTTGTGTGTAGCAACTATTTTATACAATGTAAAAATTGGTTGTCATAGTAAAAATTATTTTTCAACGGAGGTTTTTATGTACACAATTTTTTTTCTCAATGCAATAAATTATTAATTAAAATTTAAAAGTTTTGGAATAATAAGTATGGAATTGAAATTAAATGCAATTTATATATAGTTAGATTAATATAAGAATATGTTATAAATGATGCAAAAATATTAGTACTTATAAAATCTTTGTTTTATGTTATTATTTAAATATACGGAGTTATATAAGTGAATTGATATAGAAATCTGAATCTGGATTTGCAAAATTGAACTAACAAAATATTAATTGTCAGAACTCACTTATTTTGCTTTGTAGTGCATGTGTCTAATTAGGTGGTGTCTACAAATATTGCTATAGAACTTACTAATTGAGAGTCATGTTCTCTTTAGTTAATCCCCTCAACAAACCAATTCAATGGCTTTGAACCAAGATTAAAGGTAGTGTGCAAACATGCAATGATGTCTAAGATGATGTATGCCTTGATAAGGTAATTAGACTTCTCAATGATGTCACTATGATGATGTAAAAAAGGATTAGGAGATGTGGTATCTAACCATCATTTCAATCAAATAAAGCAATATTCTTAAATACAACAATATAGTTCATACATCCATAAAAATGTGTAGTAGGTTGGCTTACAATGGCTAGTGAAAAGGCTGGGATAGTTTAAATTTAAATTTTGATATTTAAAAGTCATTCGTTTTTGTACTCATGAATCTAATCCAATGTCCAACAAATGGGAGATCTAAGGATTGAGACAAATTACTAAGGATGAGTGATAATGGGTTTAACCTGAGACAATATCATGAGATGAATTTTGCATAAGAATATGTCATGTATAGACTTTTTATTGCATAGAAAACACACTTGTTGAAGTGGGTCCAAAACATAAGAGGAAAGGCATGGGTATGTAATTTTCACCTTTACATTTTTCCCCAACTTGATGTTCATGTGAACTACTATGAAGATGCATTTCAAAGTAAAACAATTTATTAATATAAAAATTAAATAGTTTTCAAACACTTGGGATATGGATATGTTTGAAGTAATGGATGTGGATGACAATTCTTGAATTCTTCTTGAAAGAGCGCTCCAATTGAAAACTACAAAATAGAAAAAGAATGCAATGAGTAACATTTGACACATTTTGAATATGTGCTAACTATATCTTACTTGAAAACTATCAATTCAAACATGGTAAATTTCAAAAGGAGGAGGGCAAGGAATTTTGTCTAAATTAAAAATTGTAAAGCTTTGATTGAGCATAAAATTTGTGGGGTTCCAACAAAATGGAAGGTTTTGATGATGCAAAAAGGTTAACAAAGTTCTTGTTATCACCTGAAATTGCACCCTTGTTGAACCTGATGTTCAACACCTCAGTGTAACATGGGAAGACCTCTAAAGATGTGGGTTTCTTGTAAATAGAGGTCAACCTTCGGAGAAGATCGACTTCCTATGGTGTCACCTAAAACTATTGATTCTATAAGGAAAAGGGAGAAGGAGAATGCTTTAAAATTAAAACTAAATCCTATGGTGATACATCAAACTGAGCAGAACAATGAGACACTCAATTTACACTTGAATACTGATGATGGATATGGGATTGCACAACAAGTTTTTGTAGATTATGCATAAGTGTTTCACAAACAGGTTTGACATGCACACACTTTCAAGAAGGAAAAGCATATTTTCACAAATTAAAAGCTCATGTGCAATTAGGTAAACACAGTTTGTAACCTACATAATACTACTTTTGCAAAGAAAGGCATGCTAGCACGAGACAAAGCTATAAGGAAAAGAAAGATTTCACGAAATAGCTTGATCAATCACCTGAAAATGCACAATATTTTGCAAGAACTAGAAGGCAAATTGAACCATCAATGGTAACCAAGGTAAATTTTATATATCATGCTCCAAAATGAGTTACAGAAGTTTGCTAATCTGAGAAAGGACTGTGGAAGTCACAGACTTTCAAAAAGCATTAGGGGAACCCCTTTACAAAGAGGCAAAAATGCCTTATATACAAAAAGATGTCGGCCCCTCTGGGCTTACAAAAATATTTGCCTTTAGATCTTTTCATGTAGTTAATGTTGTGTTTGATTGCATCCCTGATGTCTATGTCGATGAAGAGTTGCTCCAGGAATTGCCTCCTTGATCTTTTGCAACCACAACATTAACTTATGGTCATCGTGTCCACTCTCGAACTTCCCTCAGAGCCGCTTTGAATGCTTTCGAGTGTTACCATAAATGTCGATCAACTCTTGCCAGTTGACATCCCAGCTGTCCCTATGGTCTCCGCCTTTCTGTTGCTCGATGACACCTTCTGGATATCAATCTGATTCATTGCTTTATTCTCAAAGCAGATACACGTTGCTTATGCTCTGTTGATCTTGTCCATAAGGGGGAGTCAGCCAGTTAAATGGCTCATGGTGCATCCTTAGCTCCCATCTGATTGGTCAAACTCGTGCCCCGTAGACTCTAAACGGTCAAAGGGTCCCTCAAACAACATCACATGTCGGTGAGACACTAATCGTGTCTCCCCGATGCGAGTATGCTTCACAGGACTGTCGACATAGCTTGGGACTATCTGCAGGACTTCATATCGAGCTGCAGGAGTTATACCGATATGCACATTTCATCGCCCAAACAACTGCATTCGGCAAGAGTCATAGCGAGCGCCAAGAGTCCTATCGCTATCATATACACCATTAGCAAGACAAACATTCATCAGCAAGAGGTCATAGCGGGTTCCATTAGTCATACCGATATCCTTTTCCATCGCTGAGACCTCACTTGTCGGCAGGACATCATGTCGAGCTCCTCACGTTACACTGAAGACACAAAACATGCTAGCGAGAGTATCACTAGTTGGCGAGACATCATGGCGAGCTCCTCCATTCTCATTTCATTTAGCTGAGACCACCCTGCTATCGGCAGGACATCACTCCGATGGTCAGACATTATGGCAATGTCATCTATGTTAGCATGATCTTTCGCATCGGTAAGACCTCTGGTGAACACAAACCACCTCTCCGAGCTCAAAGATTTCTTTCAGTGAGACACTGGCAAGTCGGGAAGACCTCACGCCGAACCGCTATCATTATACCATTGTGCCTTCTGTCGGTGAGGCACCCATGTGTCGACGGGACTTTATGCCGAGGTCTTCATTTCTTGGCGAAGGCACTCTTTTTTGCTGAGACCTCTGTTATTCACCGAGACATCTCCCTGATCTCCTATTTCTTTCGGTGAGACCTCTTCTTATTGGCGAGAGATTACACTGAAGGCAACTCTCTTAGCAAGCTCACTTTATTTCGGCAAGACCCTATTGGGTCGGCAAGACAATCGATGCGAGCTCTTGAATGTTTCTTGAGTTTGAACGCTTCGACGGAGTCGGAACCGAGATGAAAACCAAAATGAGACCAGAGTCGAAACGGGGCAAGACCAAAGAGTTGGCAGAACCAGAACCAGAACCAAATCAGGACCTGAAACTTTTCCAAAGTTTCAAGTTTGGATTCCACTCTGATTCCGCCTCCGGCGACTCAAAGCAAGAATGAAGAAAGAAAACACAAGGAAGATCAAAGAGAAGGAGACATCCCCCGACTAACGACCACGGAGAAAAAATAGAAAAGAACGGGAGGAATTGGGGCCGGGATGAAAACCAAAACGGGATCGGTAAAACAAAGAAAACACCCAAACAAAAGAAAGCAAGGCGGGATCGGAACCAAAACCGATCCCGGGCAAAACACAGCGGGGGCGGGGGCAGAAACAAATCCAACACTGAAACTTTCATCAAGTTTCAAGTTTAGATTTCGTCCCGAACCCGCCTCTGACAACATGCAAAGACGACGAAAAAGGAAGAAAAAGAAGGGGAGGAAACACCCCCCGACCACAGAAAAGAGAACAAAGGTAAGACAAACGAAAAAGCCCGATGGAACTGGAACCGAGATGGGACCAGAACTTGGAACTTCATAAAAGTTCCAGAGTTTAGTCTCGGTTCCGGTTCCACCCCCGACAGAACAAAGGGAGAAAGGGCACAAAGAAAACTAAACAGAAGAGGGGAAAAACAAAGCAAGGATTCAAGATGAAGACCCACCCAAAACTAAACACCTGCACACTGGGCTCAACCCTCTTGGGAGCCACATTTAATCGACGTGCCAAATTTAAAACATAATTTTCCCCTGCAACTACACAAGAAGCAAACAAGTTAGAAACTATGTAACCTTGATGTAAATGTTCCTCCACTTGGTCTTCGAGAACACTTGAAAGCACAGATTACCCTGCTTGATTAAGCCCGTAGGTGAAAAATAGGTAATAGTTCCTTTGACACATTAATGGTTATAATTATGTCACTAGAAATCATAACTTGTAAAAATAATGTTGGTGACATATATGCTCGAGCTTGGATATAAAAATGAATTGTATAGTTGTTGTCGACCTCTGAGCAACTTCAATAGTGGTGTACATGCAACTTTAACAAGAATTTGCCTACAATATACTCTTAAGACTTGAATTTCACTTATTGAATCTTCTAACACATTTTGCATTTCCTCTCTTTGAGACAAAGTTGTCAAACCTACTCCTATTTCTATTGCTCACCACTAAACTTATGTCTAGCACTATCATACCCACAAACTAGTCAAGGATAAAAGCTTTAGCAACTAGAGGTGGTATTCCATGTCGAGGAGATAAATCGCTAAGTAATGAAATCCTCCTTGAAAGCCACCTTTGAGTGACAACTATCTTAGAATGCTTGCTCACCTAATACAAAATTGATAAATCCTTATTAATTGAATTCCTAGAAACAAAGATGTACTTAGATGCTAGTCAAATATGCTACTTTGTGACAACATCACTCCATCTCGATGCACCATTGACATATCTTCTAATATACCACCTTGTAACAACACCATTCCATCTTGATGCACCGTTGACATATCTTCTATCCTTGCAAGGTGCTTAACCACATAAGTACTTTGCTTAGAAACTATATAAACATCTTACAAGAACCACTTACAAAATGAATAAATAAAACAACACCTTTACTACCTACTCTATTGTTTTGCAATACCAAATTACCAACTTGCTTCATGACATGATAGAACCTCGCCAAGATCAATCATATCATAGCACCCCGAGTACCCCTTACCATGATCTTTTGAGTTTTTCACATTCTATCAAATAAAATTCAAACTTTGTATGATCTTCATTTATCACATGCTTCACAAGCTACTCTATATCTAGCCTTATCACCTCACTCCTACTTGCATGAAATACACTATAGCTTCCACACAAATGTTAATGCTACATCACCACTCTTGGATAATACAAATTACTCCAACCCTACGAGTAGTGACTATAAATGGACATTGTTAGTGCTTGCTTAACTCCTCCATTGCTAAATTATTTGCAACGATATCAAGTTGTCTGTGACAATGAGTGAGATACTAAGTCCACGAAACCCTGCTCGATCGCTATTTTCTCCTACTTCCAACTTTTGGACACTCTCCCTTAATCATTGAATCATTGCATTTATCACATTCATTGAATCATATTTTACTCTCAAATGTCTTACACCTTCTAGGTAATCTTGTTATCAAATCTTTCCATTGGTCGAACTTAAATGGCACACACTAAGCACTGACTACTTAGGCCGGACCATGTGGGGCCCTTAACTCAGATGCTTTCCATATCCATTTGTTGTTTTCGTTTTCATATCTGCTATCTCGTTCCGGTTCTCGTCCGCGCTTAATGTTTGGAAGGATTTTATTTACTGTTTCCACTGTTTGTGGAAAGAAAAATGTGGAAACAATATAATATATAAAGAACAACATTTGACTAATAAATAGTTGCATTGTAGAGTAATGATTAGCATATCAAGGGAAGGGGAATATTAAGTGTCTTATTGTTAGTTTATATAATTAATACATTGTAATTTTTAATCTCTTTTAATTATTTTTAATATTTATTATTATTATTTTAAATATTTGTTATCTAAGAAGTGTTCTTTATATTCATGTATTTTTAATTTAAAATAATTTAGTATAATTAAAATTAAAATTTTGTGTTTCTTTTTTAAAATAAGTTTTATGATATGAAAAATAAAATATTGTGTATTTTTTAATCAATCATTGATTGGTTGTAACTATTCAAAAATATTATATAATTTAATTATCATTTTTTATTTTCTAAATATTAGAAACAATGTTAATTTTTTTTATTACTCAGTATTCTTCAATAAATATGATACAACATTCTTATGGAAAGGAAATTTAATTATATATTTTAAAAATATTATTTTGAAGTGGTATTATACAATTTTTAGGAACACATGAAAAATACTAATAATTCTTTATATTTAAATTATTTAGGTTAATTATATAAATGTTTTTAATGAAGTATTAATTAATCTAGATAATAGAGTTGGAATTGTTAGCTAAAATAAATATTAAAATAAATATAAATATTGAAATAGATTAAATATAGTACATAGCTTAAAATTCGGTGATGTACGGATGCTATTATAGTTGTCAATAGTTGATTCAAACAAAGATATTAGACTCCACAATCAATTATTGTCCTTATTGGATAACTTGACAAAATTGATCTTTGTGTACATGTGGTCCAAAACTTGTGTGTATACCTAATTTAAGATTCACATATCTAATATGGAGGAATATGCACTAGATTGGAATTCATTTTGTCTCAACCTTTTCTATCTAAATGTGCACAAGGGCTAGTGGTGTTTATAAAAACCTTTGAATTTCTTAATCATAAGGGTTAATTTCTCCCCATTCCAACCTCCAATAAACTAGCTTTCATCTCTAAGTGAAAGAGTCAAGAAAAATATGAAAAGACATTCACTATTCCTAAAACGATGTATGTAAGTGTTGCTAGATCATTTTCATTTTCCAAAATACATGACATCATATGTGCTCCATAAGAATGCCCTAATATATCTTAATGATCTCCATCATTTTTGAACGAGTCAATGAGAGTTCTTAATGAAAAAAAATAAGTGCATGAATACAAATAAAGTTGTCCTAGGTTAGCTCAAGATAAGTAGTATAAATGTTGACAAAGGTAAAGTTTTAATTCTAATTATCTTAAATTTTAGAGATTAGATTTGCAACCACAAAAGTGACCTAGGTCAAGTCAATTAAGAATGTTGCTCAACATAATTATAATTATAATTATAATTATTTTATATATTCTATTAAGAGTGTATCTATAAAATTATCAACAATACAATTAATAGAATTGTAAATATTTTTTAAGTTGTTGTACCTACCATAATAACTTTATCAAGAGATTACAATACATCAAAAAAATATTGAAAATCTAACATATATCTTAAAACCATTGCATAAACTAATTAATTCAAATTAATTGTAGAAAATAATTACTATTTTTTATGAACATGAAACTTAAAATATATGTTCTTTATTAATATAGTTTTTAATGCAAACTTATATAACCAAACCAAATATAGCACAAATCCATTTCATTGCAAAAAAAATTACCATTAAAAAATCTGAATCTATACAAGTTACATGTATCAACAAAGTTAAGACACATTTTCACCAAATAATATTATAAAATATATAAGCTAAATATGTGCTTCAAAATATCTTTTTCAATATTTTTAACTTAAAAATCCATCCAAATTTTATGATAACCATAAATTAAAAAAAAATACAATAGACAAATAAGTACTTTCATATATTGAAATACAAATATAAATTAAATATAAAAAATTTCTACCTATTCCTTAAAAAATATTGACCTTCACTTTCAAAAATAAAAGCTTCACTCTATGGATATTCCTTAAAAAATATTGACCTTCACTTTCAAAAATAAAAGCTTCACTCTATGGATAATTAGGAGTTGAGATCATTTCAAATGTAAAACATTATTCCTAAGGAACACATGATATAATGTAGCATATTCTCTTATTTTCATTCTTGAGAAATTTATATAAAAAATCATAATTTTATGTCCCACTTATATTTACTTAATATATTTTTTCTTAAAAATGTAATTAAATAATACATTAAGGTTAAATTATATCAGCTTGCATGAGTGACCTATTTAGATTACATGATGGTTGATAATGATGGTTAAAATGTGAGGGAAATGACATTGTTAATAAAAATTCACTAATATGATGTCTAAGAATTTATACAATACTTTAAATATAATCCTTATAAGTAAGAGACTTTTTTTTGTGGTGCATTTTGATTTAGTTAATACAACTTGTTTTCAAAAAGTGCAATAAAAATTAGATAAGCTTTCATGAGTGGACTATTTAGATTGCATTATGAGTCATAATGATGGTCTTCTAGGTAAGTCAAATGATAATTTACATTCAAAATTCATTAATCATTATCATGATGTTTAAGAATTTTTATGATATTTTAAAGAAGATATTTATGTATCAAATAATATTTTTGTCTCTTTAGTTGAATATCTAACCTCTAAGTTTATTATTTAGTAAGTATTTTTTTTTTGTCTTAGTACATGGTGACAATTTCATAATCGCATCTCTTTATATTTTAGGACTATTTTGATTAGAGTGTTGTAAATGTAATTATTAGCTTACAATTAGTATATTCATTTGTGAAATTAGCTCACAATATCCCATATCTTAGTCCCTTCTAAAATTGATCCTAATATTTCATGACGGTCTTTAGAATTATTGTTCATCACCTTGAATTAAATAAACAAATGTAGAATCAACCTAGGTCACTTATGTGATTACAAATCTAATCTCTAAAATTTTAAAAAATTAAAATTAAAAATTTAGGTCTTTGTCAACCTTTATAGTATTTATTGTGAGCTAACTTAGGACAACTTTATGTTTATTTGTGAACTTAGTTGTTCTTATTAAGAACTCTCATTCACACATTGAAAAATGATGTTAGAGATCATTAAGATATCTTAAGGCATATTTATTCAGAACATATCATGTCTTACATTTTGGAGGATGAAAATAATTTAGCAACACTTATATAGAGCACATCATTTGAGGAATAATGAATGTTTTTCTTATCGTCCATGATCCTTTCACTTATAGATGAAATCTAGTCTATTAGGAGTTGAATGAAGAGAAATTAACCCGTATGATTAAAAAACTCAAAGGTTTTTATAAACACCACTAGTCCTTATGCATATTTAGATAGCAAAAGTTGAGACAAAATGAATTCCAATCTAGTGCATACTCCTCTAGATTAGATATATGAATCTCAAATTAGTTTTCACGCAAGTTTAGGACCACATACACAATTGATTTTTAGAGTCTAATATCTTTGTTCCAATCACCATTATAATTCTAGAGTATTAGCAAATCAACTATTAACAATTGTCATAACATTCCCCCATCATTGAATTTTAACCTAAGTACTATATTTAATTTATTTCAATATTTATATTTGATTTAATATTTATTTTAGTTAGCAATCCCAACTCTATTATCTAAATTAATTAATACTTAATTAACGTAAATATTTTAAATATGAAGAATTATTAGTTTTTCTTCATGTGTTCCTAAAAGCTTGTATAATATCACTTGAAAATAATAATTTAGAAGTATATTAATTAAATTACCTTTCCATAATCATATAATATCATATTTATTGAAGAATTGTGAGAAAAAAAATAGTTATCACTATTTCTAATATTTAAAAATTTAAAATAACAATAAAATTGTATAATTTTTTAATAGCTAAAACTAATCAATAATTGATTAAATAATCTATAATATTTTATTTTCTATTTCATAAAACTTATTAAAAAAACATAAAACTTTAATGTTGATTAAAGTAATTTCTTCTCAATTAAAAAAATACATGAATATGAAAAATACTTCCTAAATAACAAATATTTTTAAAAATTGTGTGAAGGATTTTTTGAGCAATGAGCGGGAGTGGAGGTTTTTCAAATTCTGCTGAGGGTACATCTATAGGAGAGGGCGATTCAGATGACGAGGATGATGCAGATGAGCCTGGTCCGCTGTTTCTTTCCTTTGCAGTCCTTTTTTGGCGTGTCTCAACGCTGGTGTGTAGCGTTGGGCGAGTCTTCCTTGGTCTAGGTGTTGCTCTGCTGATGCCCTTCGGCTTCTGGATTTTTGTGCCTGCTGTGGGTGTGGCTAGCTTTAGATGGAGCAACAAAGCTGAGGGAAGCAGAGCGTTGAGCGGGTGTGGAGGTTTTTCAATTTCTGTTGAGGGAATGCTATAGGAGTGGGCATTTCTGATGTCGAGGATGATGCAGATGAGCTTGGTGTGCTGCTTATTTCCTCTGTGGTCCTTTTCTAGTGTGTCTTGGCATTGGTGTGTGGCGTTGGGCGGGTCTTCCTTGCTTTGGGTGTTGCTCTATCGATGCCCTTATTTGGCTTATGGATTTTCGTGCTTGTTGTGGGTGTGGTTGGCTTTTTTGGCCCTTCTTCTCTATGGCCAGTGTTCAACCTCATGCTACCTTCCTTGTAGTTGGTTTGTGGGTGCTTTACGTTTTCTGTGGACTGGGTGGAGGATAGGTTTATTTTTGGTCCTCTTTGGCGTAAAGGGATGACTTGGGGGCTCTTTGTTTTGGCCTGTCCTCTTTCTTATTTCTTCTTGGTCTCCCTTTGCTCCTCTCTACTGTTTGTTTGGTGGAGCCTGTTTGGTAGCTCTTGTTTTGGGTGTCTTTTGGTTGCTTCAGGTGTCCCTCTTGAAGACTAGTGGTGCTTCATATTGGTTGGTTTTGTGGAGTTTTGGCCCATCTTTGGTCTTAACCAACATGTTGGGGTCGATGGGGTGCTTTATGGTTCGGTCTACTCTTAATTTCCTTCTGTGGGCTCCCCTTTCCTTCTTGGGCCTTGCTTGCTTCCACTCTTTGTGAGCCTAGGTCTCTGCTCATTGTGGTCCTTTGGCCTATTCTTTGGGTTGCTGGTGTCGTCTCTCTAGTTGGGTGTTGTTGGGTCCTCTTTTCTGAGGATGCTTATGGGCTTTGTCCAGTTGGAGTTATGTGGTTGGAGGGGTTTTCCTGCTCTTCTTTTGGCTCTTGGGTGGTTGGATAGGTTATTATTCATGCCTTTTCTTTAGACATAGTTGATTTTGCTATTATCGTTCCTCTTTTCCCTGATGCCAGGTATGCCAAAGGATGGTGTGTTTATTTTTTCTGTTGGTTTAGTGGCTTTCTCCTTAGTTCCTCAGCTTGTTTCTTTTATAGAGGTGAAGATTGATCCTATGGAGGTGGATTCCTCTTCTAGTGAGGTGAAGATGGGTGTTGTGTGTGTGGTTGGAAGCTCCTTGCTTTGGTTTTCTTAGCTGTTGTCCCTTTTGAGGTGGGAGTTACTCCTATTGAGGTGGAGTTTGTGGCTGTTGGTGAGCCTTGGGTTCAATGGAAAAAGGTGTTCATGAGATCCTCTCCAATAGAAGGGAGCTCTTTCCTTCAATCATGGAGATTGAGTTGGCTTCTTGGTTTTTCAGGTATTCTAAGGGGACTTCTTCCTCAATGTTGCTCAATTTTTCTTGTATTGAGGTTGAGAATTTGGTTGGTCTGATTGTTTGGATTAGGAACTTGTGTTGCCCTCTTCTTCATGGCTTAGTGTTGTTGTTACTAAGCAGATAGTTTGTTGTAGCTTGGCTGCATTGTTGCTTGATTGTTTCAGGTGGTTTGTATTAGTTTCTTGGGTTCTAGGTCCCAGTTAAAACCTGGTTGTAGAGGGTTTTAGGTTCCCTTCAAAACCTATTTTCTGTAGCACAAGTAGTCTTATGTAGTCTTGTTTCTTCTTGGTGCTGCTGTTGTTGGGTTGTTGCTATTATGTAGTTTTTTTTTTTGTAGCATGATTCACTTTGATAGGGTTTCGGGTCCCTTCAAAACCAACACGTAATGGGTTTCGAGTCCCATCAAAACCTGCTTTTCCCCATCAAAAAACAAATATTTAAAAAAAAATTAAAAATAATTTAAAAAGGTTCAAAATTACAACTCATTAACTCTATGAAGTAACATTATTGATTGAATATATATATATATATATATATATATATATATATATATATATATATATATATATATATATATATATGTATATATATATATATATATATATATATATATATATATATATATATATATATATATGGCTTCCACATTTTGCATTTCCATAACAGTGGAAACCATCAATAAAACCCTTCCAAGAACGTAAACCGAAAAGAAACAATGAATGTCAAAACGAAAACAGATAACCTTACCGGAATGGAAAGGGTTAGAGTTAAGAGGGCTCCACATGGTCCGGTCACTTAAGCAGTCAACATTTAGTGTGTGCCATTTAAACCCGACTCTTTCCATTTGGTCTTATTGGTTGTGTGTAATCCCAAAAATTAAAAATTATCATATATCATTTCATTTGTCAAATAGTCAAAGGAGGAAACAATTAATTAGATTGTCTATCATTTATGTTTAATGATAAAATTATTATTCTAATATTAATAAAATTTATAGATGAGAAAATAATAGAAATATAAAATGTTGATAATTTTTTTTTAAAAATTAAATAGAAATCAAGTTCTTAAAGGTTAGATTGGTTGGTTGATGTTGAGTGTTTATTTACACATAATTTAGATTTGAATTTGTGAACTCTATGATCTTATTGACATAATAGGTATTGTTTATCTGATCACATAATTAACTAACAAAGAAAAGATCATAAATATTGAGATTCTAATTTTCCTTATATAAAAAAAAATAAATCAAGATGGTTGAAATGTATTCTCCATACTTAATGTATCTATTGAGAAAATGTATTGGAAAACATAATATTAACAAATATATTGAAATTTGAATCTATGTCTTACATTTTATTAACACATATATCAACTAATTTTATTGTATCAACAACAATAATATTTAAAATAATTATCCACATTAAATTAATAAATAATATTTTAACTTTTTTACAGTACGTGTATACATACTGTTGGGGGATAAACTTTTACTCTTATTTAATTAAATGTTCTGTTGACATAGAATAGAGGCATGAAAATAAATAAAAAATTGAATGACTTCAGTGTTTTGAGGCGGCGGTACTCCCTATGGCCGGCCGCCCTGCAGGTGGAACATCCTGGGGATAGCGACGTTCTGGTACGCATCCCTTGTAACACAGTTGTAGAATTAATTTTCAAGCTCCACATTTGCTCTGAACAGAATACTCAATTAGTGAAAGATATGGAAGGTAATTCGAAACTACATAAACTTTATGATAAAATCGGTGAATAGGCTTGTGTTAGCAGAAGAAATATGTTTTAGAAAATGTGAGGGCATAATTAATAGTGAACTAGTAAAGCTTAACGCTTGGAAATTTGTAAGTGTGTAAGGGCATTTGGTCTAGTGGTATGATTCTCGCTTAGGGTGCGAGAGGTCCCGAGTTCAATTCTCGGAATGCCCCAGCTTCTAGTTAATCAGCTGCATGTTGTATTATAAACTTTTTTTCAATTCTCGGAATGCCCTAGCTTCTAGTTACTCAGCTGCATGTTGTATTATAAGATCTTTTGTAAAGATTTCTTTCGAGTTCTTAGTACTGAGTTCCTAGTCCTACCAAGTTTGCCAGTCAAACTTAAATATATAAGTCTTCTGAACTCATCGACCTTTCAATACTGACTATTTGTTCTGAAAGACATTTGAGGTTAATGCAAATGTTGAACATGAATTTCCTAATTCTGAAAGAGTACTTTGTATACACGCAAATGAGCATATAAGAGTCAGATCAGAAGTAAATATATTATAAAGGTCACTGAAATGTGATGAAATACAAGTGCCTGAATTAATTAAAGTTACTCTCAATTCCTAGCTGCAACCATATTTGTAGTGCAGGCTGGCAGTTTCTAAATCAGCCAAATGTGAATCTGCTTAAGCGCTGCAAATTATTGTACGTAGTTTGCACACATGAAATGAAACGAGCAAAGAACTGCGAACACAGAAAAACACAGCTAAACAGAAAGGATTTACCCTGGGAAATCCAATTGAGGAAATTTTTGTTAGAGTATGGACTGTGCCTTCTCTTACCACTATATCCTTGCAAATTGACAAGCCAAATGCTTCCTTCAGGCCTTGAAGAATATCAACAACACAACAATGTTCTCTAGATTCACTTGCTTTACAACTTGTTTCAATACACTTTCATACACCACACTTACCGACTCCCGAATCTCTCAAGCGAGGAGAATTACATGATCCTCAAAGGGTGTGTATATATACAATCATGAAATGGATCAAATAGAGAATTCAGCAGGAATCAGCTTTTGTAAAGATAGAATTCCAAAAGTTTGAACTTCCTTTTATTCCATGGAGTCTACTATTCTATCTTTTCTACATGGTTTTGCAACTGTACAACCTATCCACCTGCCCTATTCTATAGAGGATGAGTTTGTCATGGTATGAAACTGCCTCACGAGTTTGGCTGTAGACTAACCAACTGAGTTTTGTTTGGCCAGTGTTCTACAGGGATGCACCTTGGGGTTTGGGTGACGTCTTAAGGACTTGGGGACTTGGAGGGTATATACCTTTTTTCTTTGACTGGACAGCTGGCATCATTTGATGCATAGAGATAAAAATGTAGCTTTTTATGGAAAAAAAAGGCTAAAAACCCATAGAAAGCTAGAAGGTTTTGGATTATCATTGTAAATACAACTTGTAGATTATTTAAGTTATTTAAATAGCTTTTCCCCAGCCATCCCCTAGCATCCACAAAATATGGAAAGTTTTTAGCCATCCCCTAAACTGTGTTTCCATGTCCTTTCATCCTCCTCCAACTTACTTAGCTGATTTTGGATCAATATTGGAATAGGTACTGGCTTGATGTGCATGAATGCCCCTCTGTTTCTTCTATCATCTGTGGGTTGCAAATTGGAGTTAAGCACTTTATATGTTTAAGGTAGGGTGAATTTAAATTGATCTTCATTTGGTTGTGCATCTTGAAAGGATGCTTTTATATTGGAATTTGAATTTTCAAACAAGATTACGATGTTGGGATGGTTGACTTGGTTAATGTGACTAGCTGTCTAGCTGTCCTGCCACTACTTGGGGTTGAAATTTTAAGAGTTTTGACACACTGCATAATTATGGTGTGATGGGTTGTAAACTTATATATATTTGCATTTCAGGTTTTGCATTCACAAATAATTCTTTCTTATGTTGGAAGTTGGAACAGTTGGCTGGGGATTGTCCATAAAGCTGGCATAGATTAATTGGGTTAGAACTAGTCCAAGTGGGTTCATAGCTTGTTTACCAATGGTCATAGTTATGAGCAAACTTAAAGTCTCATCTATTGTCACAATTAAAGTTTCATGGACATGTTTATCTAGAGAGTGCTCATAAGGAAGGAGGATAAAAATTCTTCCAGATTGCCTGTGACTATTCCTTTGGATTCAACTCTGGTTCTATAGTTATCTGAAATGTGATTTGAAGACAAAATTCAACATAATCCCATGTTTTAATGAAAAAATTGGTATCTATATTATTTATGATCCAAATCAATAAAGTCTATCTCTACATGGGAAGCCTTGCTATTCTATTGAGGTTTGATTATAAATATTTCTTTTTATATGGCCACATCGATAGGTGTGAAACAACATAGGTAGAGCATGACTGAAGTAGGAGTGATCTACATAGGTTGTAATATATAATGTTATTAAATTCTTGAAGAAGACATGATTCCCTGCGGAGTGGGATACCAACATCTGTAGACTGCAAGTGAAGTAGGTGTGAGAGATTTATGTTCTTCTATGATGTAATCAAAGTTTTGGATGGGACATGATTATGTAGAATAGCTTGTAGGAACTTTACCTGACAAATGACAGTTTCAAAATTAAAAATCAACTATCCAGTTGACTCATTCACCACAAATTTTGACAATACTTGAGCATTCAAATTTTTGCAAATAAATAATTATTTCCTTGATGTACATCGTTTCTCAGGATAATAATGTTGTGCAGTAGAGCTTGAGAGGAGGTAGGGTTAAATGTAGAAGTGAGTTATGCTAATAGCAGCTGCCTCTTGACAAAGATAACATCTTGATAAGCTATATTTGAACAATTCCCCCTAACCCTTCTCACAAACATAGAGGTTAGTGCTTCCAAATAACTCTAATAAACATAAGAGACTAATTGGGTAGTGGGTTGCTTAGTTTTAGGAATCCTATTTAAACAGAAGAGACTAATTAGGTAGTGGGTTGCTTAGTTTTAGGAATCCTATTTAAGCAGTCTCTGAAATTCCTGACTTGTTCATTTCTCTCCCTCTCAATTCATTTACCAGAGAATATTATTGATAATGGTGTAGGAAGTTTCAATTCTAATACAAATTTTATGTTCTCGAAAAATAATTAGAACAAACCTTGGTAGACTAATTAGGTAGTGGGTTGCTTAGTTTTAGGAATCCTATTTAAACAGTCTCTGAAATTCCTCACTTGCTCATTTCTCTCCCTCTCAATTCATTTACAAGAGAATATTATTGATAATGTAGGAAGTTTCAATTCTAATACAAAGTTTATGTTCTTGAAGAATAATTGGAACAGACCTTGGTTGAATGATAACAATGTCTAGAATCAACTTGCAAATCCAATAGCATCTGTGAATTTCTTTAATGTTTCTTTATCCAATTAGTGTCGAGGCAACAAATAAGCACAGTGAAAGTAAATATGTTGATTTTTATTGAAAAATTAAGATTTTTGTGTATGAAATGAATAATGAAAAAAAAGATTTTAGCTAGAAGGAATGCCAAAGAAGAATATCTTCTTCCTTTTCACTAAATAAAGAAAGTGCTTCTCCAGATTCTAATGTAAAACATTCTCCTCCACCAAAGTCCACAAGCACTACTAGCTTACCTAGTTACAATATTGTTGAGGATATAAAGAAGACATGCATATATGTAATTCATGAGTTGGAAAAACTCATTGTGAAGAGGGAAACGTTACTAAAGTTGTTTAAAGAGAAACCACACATTCATTTCTAGTTCAAACCAACATGGTAGCATACAAATGGAAAGGTGAGGCAATGTGCTATTTGCAGTGTTACATGGGGAGGCATACACCCCCTGCCATTTAAAGGACGTGCCTCCTGCAGGGGGTTGGCCAAAGGACTCATTACTGCCCCCAGGATGGCCAGAGGATGCTTGGGAGTCCCTTGACTGTCCCCGTGGCAGCAGGGAGTGCCTCACACCAAAACTTCGTCATTCAATTTTTATTTAAAAAAAAAAACTTTTATATGCATTATTCAGTCAACAGAACATGTAAATATTTTATATACCTTCAACAAAGCATGTAATATTATTATATTTCTTAGTTTCGTCTTCATGGGCTTTAATCTCAGATTGGGGTAGCACTGAATGAAGAGAGTGATTCCCATAGTCATCAGTTTGTAAAATTCTGCCAGTAGAGCCAGAATTAGCAGGGACAGGGACGATCGGTTCCCAATAAGTCAGGATACAAAAGTGATCAACTTTTCAGAATTAGCGGGGATACTGGTATGATAAACTCTCTCATTTTTATTCATAATCCCACCAAATCCTTCACTAGCACTACTAAGGAGAATGTCTCCAGTCTAAATATCCACACCATGGAGAAAAAGTTAAGAACTTGGGAGAAATAAAAAATGTTCAATGAGATACACATTCCTTCCAGATAGTTGTTCCTGTTATATGGCATTGATGAGAGACAAAGAAGTCCCTTTATTTCTTTTGTTTTATTAACTAACGAGTTCTGCAAAAAAGTTTCCACCTAGATGATAAAAACTATTCTTGCTATAATGACAACAAAATGGATCCTTACGAGGTTTCAGAACCCATGTTAAATATGTCAACTTTATTCCAGTTAGCTTATGAAACCAGCTTTTCCAGTTTCGACTTTTTGGACATGGTTTTGTTGACTGGACTAATTTTTCAAGTATTAAATTATATATGTGTCATTGCCCCTCACCATCCCCTTGTAGTCCCCAAATTTTGAACCATGGTCCCCTTGTCCCTAAAACCCATCCCCATTTCTGCCCATAAAAAAGGGTCAGGAGTGTCATCAGCCATGCTTATAAAACTAAAAGGATAGTGCTAAAATAAGTGCAAAGCAAGAGAGACAGGTCCGAAGTATGCACTTTTTGTCTCTACAAAGATAGTGGACATTGTTTACAATTGTCATTAATAAAGAGCAGACTGCCAAAGATCAAGCTGAACTCGGCAAAAGCAAGGCACAAAAAGATAAGAGGGAAATATATATAATCAAATCTCAATGGAAGTAGCAAGGCTTCCCATGGGGAGAGAGATCATTTATCTCACTAAAGCATGGGATTATGTTGAATTTCATCTTCAAACACCTTTCAGATAACTATAGGAAACATAATTGAATCCAAACTAATAGTCTAATAGTCATAGAGGTAATCTGGAAGAATATTTATCCTCCTTCCTTATGAGCACTCTCTGGGTAAATATGTTTGCGACATTTTCATTGTGGCTATAAGATGAAACTTTTAACTTTGCTCATTACTATGGTTGTTGGTAAACAAGCTATGGACTGAATTGGACTAGTCCTAACCCAATTAGTTTATGCCAACTTTATGGACAATCCCTCGTCAATTATTCCAACATAAGAAATAATTACTCGTAAATGCAAAACCTGAAATGCAAATCCGTACAAGTTCACAACCCATTACCCCATTAATATGTAGCAAGTTAAAACTCTTTAATATTTCAAACCCAAGTAGTGGCAGGACAGCTATTTACATTACCTGGGTCAACCATCCCCACATCATAATCTTGTTCGAATATTCAAACTAAATATAAAAGGATTCTTTGTAAATGCTTAACGAAATAAAAATCAATTTAAATTGACTCTACCTTAAACATATAAAAGTGCTGAACTCTGATTTGAGACCCTGCATAAGTAACAGGGGCATTGATGCACATTCAGCCAGTACCTATTCCAATACTGATACCTATTACAATGTTGATTTGAAATGGATCAAGCAGGTCCGATTCAGTTCAACTAGTACACTAATCTCATTCCCTAATCAAAATGATTTAAGAAATGTAACTTGAAACATGTCAAGTACTTCTAGCAAGACAATCCTGCAGAGAAACAGAGTATACAAAAGACACAGAGACATGACATGGATGCTAAGTGGTTGGGGGTGAACTGATAGTAAGGATCCAACATAAACATTTCTCTGAGTTCCTAGGAGAGGGGGACAAGGGGATGTGGAACACAGTTTCGGGGATGGCAAAAATGGTAGGGAAGACGTCGGGATGACTATTAAAATAATTTAAACAAACTAGAAGAAAGTGGAATTTTAATGAGTAAATACAATATGCTGAATTGACAATGACAATCCTCCCTGTTTTAGTTTCTATCGATTTTCAGCCTTTTTATATTTGAAAAGTTACATTTTTATTTTTTATGCTGTCCAGTCAGAGAAAAATGGGATGCTCCCTCCAAATCCCCAAGTCCTTGGGATGTCTAGGATGGCATCTAGACCCACCAATGGCCAAAAGGTAGTTGAATGAACAGAAAGATTGATTAGTTGGTCTGCAGCCAAAATCATGAGGCAGTTTCATACCATGACAAACTCATCCTCCATAGAATAGGGCAGATGGATGGGTTTTACAGTTACAAAACCTTGTAGTAGACCCAATGAAATTAAAGGAAGCTCAAACTCTTGGACTATCTTTTCAAAAGCCAATGCCTGTTTGTCTCTCTCTCTTTGTTCCATTTGTTGAATTTGTGTATATATACACCCATTGAAGATCATGTAGTTCTTCTCGATTGAGACTTTTGGGTGTTGTAAGTGTGATGTGTGAAAGTGTGTTGAAACAAGTTGCAAAGAAAGTCAAGCTTAGAGAACATTGTTGTTGTGTTGTTGATATTCTTCGAGTCATCAAGGAGGCACATGGCTTGTCAATTTTGAAGGATATTGGGGCTAGAGATGGCATAGTCTGTACTCTCATGAAATCTTTTTTCATTGGGTTTCCCAAGGTAAATCCCTCTTGATGCCTAAGCTGTGTTTTTCCGTGTGTTCCCAGTTATCTGCTTGTTTTATTTCATGTGTGCAACTACCTACAATTATTTGCAGCACTTGAGCAGCTCCGTTCTAAGAAAAGTATTAGGCAACAACTAACATAATTAATTTCATTCTTTTCTCCTAAAGATAAAAGAATTTTCCTGCCTGATGCAGCACCTCAGCTTAGCATAGAACAATTCAATAAACGTTAAAAAATACAACAGATAGATAGAGAAGACACATTATCTATATAACAATATATACAAAAGTATCAATAACCTCTATTATTTACAGATAAGAAGAAAACCATACACAAGTCTTGATTACCATCTCCAAAATTGTACCATCCCCTTTCCTATTCAACTGTAAATAAGAAGAAAACCATACACAAGTCTTGATTACCATCTCCAAAATTGTACCATCCCCTTTCCTATTCAACTTTAAATCCTTGTTTGCTCACCAGACACCTCCTAATTGGACTCTCTATCTTTCCATTTTTAGCAATCACATATCTCTCCTAATTGGACTCTCTATCTTTCCATTTTTATCAATCACATATCTCTCCTAATTGGACTCTCTAACTTTCCATTTTTAGCAATCACATATCTCTCCTAATTGGACTCTTCAAAAGATTGATTTGTTATAAACCCTTCTAAATTTAGCAAATAAAATTCGACATGCTTCCTAATTTTGGTGGAATTGGTTTGTCCTGCCTCCTGATTATGAGAAATCGATTGGACCTAATTCCTGTTTTTGAGTAGTTGGTTTGCATCATTCTCCCCTTCTTTTCAAAATTTTGAACCTCTTGGTTCAAAGCTAATTTATATGAAACCAAACTTTAACAAAGCTAAGACACTAAGAAACTTAAGAACTCAACTATTACATTTTTTTGGGGTCATGCAGGATTGCTACTATTCCAGGATGCTACTACATCAAATATCTAGGTAAAGTTTGGTCTAGATGGTAGAACCATTCTTTTGACTTGAAGAACTAAGCCATGGTGTTCCCTTTCACCAAATCAAATACCTCTACAAATCATCACATATTTTCTTTTTTCGCTTTTAGCCTTTTGTTGGAACAAAGATCCTCCTTCTTTGCCAATTAGTTCTCTTTCTCTCTTCTCAACTACTTGAAGGTTTAGCGGTCCTTCTCCATTGAAAACCATCATGAAATTTTGTAGCACTCATACCTCCTTTTGTTGCACCTGCACATAAACCATTAAAAACAAAAATGAAGTCAAGGAAATCAAAGTTTCCCACAGGTGGCTCCCTTATATTATGCCATTTAGGCATGCTTTCCAATTCTTCTTTTACGAGGTCTTTGTTTCCTAACTCTGCATGATGTTGTTTATAAGTCAACTCTTTTTTTGCATTGTCCTCCTTTGCTACACAACAAATGTCTGTGCTTCCACTTCTTCCCTTGGTCATTGTTGTTCCTCTTCCAAGAAAGTGACGATCTTCTACTCCCTTTTCATTAATAATAGGATTCTCTAGATCTAGCTGCTTCTGGTTGGTTGTGTTCTCTAAATTCAATAAATCTTCATCTCACATGGGGCTGCCAAAGATCTTCATCTTTGCTGCAGCTTCATCTTTAATGTGGACTGCTTCCATTGCTACAACACCTTAGGCCTCCTCTTGTGATAAGTTGCATTCCTCTTATTGCAGTCTTCAAACTCTTCTCCTAATGTATTGTAATCTTCAATACCTTCCCCATCTTTGGGGTAACACAACACAACAGCTCCATCTCGCTCATCTTCTTTATCTTCATCCCATTCATTTACCTTTGTTCTCTGGAATTCTTGGATGATCACATTAAAGGGTCTTCTACCCACTAATAATTTTGCCAACTCTTCAAGGTATTTAATCTTTCTCTGTTTTAACAGTTCTATCCCTTGGCTAATCCTTGACTCTATGGCTTTCCTCTCTGAATATAATTCTCGCTCACAAGGTGAGTATTTATCCTCACCATTTTTTTCATTTTCTCACAACTCTTCAGTGCTTTTGCTGTAGATTTATTCTTCTTTGCCGTCTTATTATTGCATGTTTCATATTCCTCCAACATCCACCATAACTCCTCCAATTCATGTACTCTAATTTTTTCAACTCCTTTTTCTGGTCTTTTGTTTGCTTTTGCCCGTCTTTTTCTTATTCTTTCCTCCAACTTGGTTATCCTCTTTTTCACATCATAATATAACTCCATATTTGTATGCATAGCCAAAAACCAATTACAGTTGCAACTTTAAACTATTAAAACTCTTTCACCATTTGTTTTCCAGAACTCGAGAGCATCATTGCTGCAATAGCTCTTCTCAAACAACTTTGGGCAACGTGGCAGCTTCATAAATTCAGCACACTCCAAGCAAAAGTGGTTCCTATCTCCAATTGTAGCTCCTTCAGCTCCTTCAAAACAGAAGTAGCGTCACTTTTTGTTGGTTTAGAGGTGCCCTTATTTTGTTTGCAACAATAAACAAAACAAATTGGAGACTTTTTTTTTATATGGCAACTCTCTATTTGTTTTAGCAATTTCCAATTAGAAATCACAATATATTCCTTCAAGCCCCAGCCACACTTTGAACTTCATGCAGGAAGCAAAGCAACAACACCTTTTCTTTTGTATCTGATACAATTGTTCCTCTCATTCTAGTGCTCAGAAAATAGGAGCTTTGTCAAAATGATGTTTTTTGGAAGCCTTCAAATGGTTAGACCTCTCAAACAATTACTGCTGTACAAAAACAGACAGAGGTTTTTGATGAGCACACTTAGATAAACGAAAACCTCTTTCAGATTTCCATTCTAAGCATTTTCAAATTTTGCCCATTTTTCAAGGCTCTCTCAAACTTTTCCCCTTTTCTGCTATTCCTTTGAATCCTCCAATGCACATTCTTCATCAGCTGCTAGTGTTTACCAAACTGTCTAATGCTCTGCCTGATTAATGCAATTCCATACGGCTAGCAAGGGACCATCATTTTCTACTTTTGATCACACAATTCCTCCTTTTACTAATACTTCCTCTCCTCTTCTTTCTCCTCTGCTCACTCGGCAATCTTTCTACTTTGTTGCCTTGGAAACTTCATGATGCACTTTCCACACTCAACATTGGAGCAATATTTTAACAAGCAGATTCTGGACAAAAAAGGAATAGTTCAGGCACATCAGAGGAGAGATAAGGAACTCCAAAGCATTTTGCCAAAGTCTGTAATCTGTTGCATGGTTCTTCAAACGCCTAATGCTCATAGATCTTTTTATTGCTTTGATACCAAACTAATGCAGTGCCTTAGCTCAGCAAAGAACAATTCAATAAACCTTAACAAATACAACAAACGGATAGGGAAGACACATTATCCATATAACAGTATATACAGAAGTATCAGTAATCTCTATTATTTACATATAAGAAAAAAACTATACGTAAGTCTTGATTACCATCTCCAAAACTGTCCCAATCCCCTTTTTATTTGACTTTAAATCCCTGTTTGCTCATCAAACACCTGTCGTAATTGGATTCTCTAACTTTCCTTTTTTAGCAATCACGCACAACTGTTCCTTAAAAGATTGAGTTGTTAAGAACCCTTATAAATTTAGAAAATACAATTCAATATGCTTTCTAATTCTGATGGAATTGGTTTGCCCTGCCTCCTGATTATGAGGAATCAGTTGGACCTTGTTCCTGTTTCTGAGGAGTTGGTTTGCATCACTACTTGCACAAAAATATGGTGGTGGGTAGGAATTGACAATAAGGTTAATTAGTTCAGAGACTTGTATTTCATAACATTTCAGCAACCTATATAATAGATTTAATTCTAATCTCTCTTGTATGCTCACTTGCATGTACAAAGTACTCTTTCAGTGTCAAGCCACCATTTATGAATTGCACAGAAAAAGGCACAAAAACTATATTAATTTTGAAAATGGAGAATACATTTAAAGGTAGAGAAATAACAGTTAAATTGCCTGAACTGTCTGAACAGAAAACAGAAACCTAACAAAACAGATAAAAACTAACAAAACACAAACAACACGATGATAAATATGTTAACATCCCCCCCTTAATCTAAAGGGGTTAAACCAAGCATTCTTCAAAATTTCTCAAACTTCTCTCGTCCAAGTGCTTTGGTAAGAATATCTGCAGACTGATCTACAGTGAGACAATACTTGTTGTACACTTCCATCTTTCACATGGTGTCGAATCAAATGGAACTTGGTGTTGATGTGTTTGGTTCAAACGTGAAAGACTGGATTTTGGCCATTTTGATTGCAGATTGATTGTCAACAAAGAGTGGTATGGATGAAACTTGTTCCCGTAAATCTTCAAGAATTATGCAAAGCCATAAGGTTTCCTAGTTGCCTCAGAGGCTGCCATATATTTAGCTTCTGCAAAGGATAGAGTTGGCACTGGTTGCTTCTTTGATTTCCAATAAATGATTGCAGACACAAGATGCATTAAGAAACCAAATGTAGATTTGCCATCTTCCAAATCACCTGCATAATCAGAATCAAAATTCCAAGCAAAGAGAAGTGTGTTGCCTTCGAGTATTTGAGCCCATAGTTTTGTGTGCCTTTCAAATACCAAAGAACTCGTTTAGCTGCTAACCAATGATTATCTCTAGGTTGTTGCATGAATCTAGAGAGAACTTCAATAGAAAAAGAAATATCTAGGTGGGTAGTTGTTGCATAAATCAAATTGCCAACAAGTTGCCTATATGTAGTTGCATCAACCAATGCTGTAGAGTCATTTGATGTGAGCTTTAAATTTTGCTCTATAGGAGCACTAAGTGGTTTGCAGTCAGCCATGTCAAACTTATTGAGAATGTCACCAATATATTTTTGTTGGGTGATAAAGATATACTTAGGTTTTTGAATCACCTCAATACCCAAATAGTAATGAAGATGGCCCAAATCAGTTATTTCAAACTCTTGCTTCAATTTGTCTTTCACATTTTGATTATAATTCTCATTATTACTAGTGAGAAATAAATCATCCACATAAACAACAAGATAGACAACAATGCTATCAACCTTTTTAACAAAAAGAGTTGCATCATCAAATTCAAAGTTTTGAAATTCAACTTCAAGAGATGCTCGGTGAGTTTTTCAAGTCAGGCTTGGAGGGCTTGCATACTTGGTGTTCTTGACCATTGACTACATATCATTCTAGTTGAGTCATATATACTGTTTCTTTGAGATCACCATTCAAAAATGCAGTTTTGACATCCATTTGATGAACTTTCCACCCATTTTGTGTCGAAAGAGCCAACAAAGCATGAATGGTTGTCCATTTTGCTATAGGTGCAAAAATTTCATCATAATCTACGCCTTCTTTTGGAGCATAACCTAACAGGTTAGGATTTATGTTTGTTAGCGAACCATCTACTTTATATTTGTTTCTAAAGATCCACTTGCAACCAATAGGTTTACAACTAAGTGGAGGATCAACCAACTCCCATTTTCCATTTTTCAGAAGAGCATCATACTCATTTTGCATAGCTCACCTCCACACTACAATAGCCTTAGCTTCTTTATAGGAAGTTGGTTATGAGTCCATAGTGATATTGAGTTCATCAATAGACTCCAAGTTACCTTCAATAGTAGATTGGGCCTGTTGCCTTGCTTTGCAAGAGCTTTTTGTGCCTATTTTTCCTATTTTTTGGGCCTTAAATCTTTCAAAGTTTGCTGTACTTGTTTGGCCCACTTGTGGGAATATTTTGGCTGGACCAAAGGTGCTTCCATTTCTTGATTAGAAGCTCCATTAGTGGCTAATTGTTCTAAACTCCCATGTTCATCAAAATATTGCAAATCATCATTAGAGGTGGTTTCTTCTTGCAAATTTAGAGGGGGCATCTTGAGTTGGGACATCTTGGGATAGAGATTCTATAGATGGGTCCAACAAAGGTGATTCTAAATGACTTATCCCCCCCCATACTAAGGAATCTCACACGGATGTTCTTTCCAAGCAATAAACTTGACAAATTTGTCAAGCTATTTTAACTAGTAGTCAATATTTGCATCATTTTTAGAAGATTCACAAAATACAGCATCCCATGAAATAAAGAATTTCTTGTTAACTTCATCATACAACCTATAGGCTTTTAAGATTCAGAATAGCCAAGAAAAATGCATTTAAACTTATTTGATGCAACTTACATATTTTCTCCTTTGGAATTGTTATCACGGAATCTATCAGCGCTCGTTCCACGGATAACCCCCCCTACGAAACTTGTCCGTTTCCTAGGATTCGTGAAGTTCAAGCACACATAACAAGGTGATTTTCAAGCCACCTTGAAATGCGTTCCAAAGCCTCAAATAGTCAATTTGAGCATCCCCCTATGTTCGCCTCGCGAAGACCTTCGAAACGAGCCCCTTTGCGAAGTCTCACTATTCGTACTTAGTTAATTGTGAAAAATGCAGTTGCACTAAAAAAGTGCGCTCCTGCTCACAAGCCAAAAATTGGCTAAGTATAGAAAGTGCAGGGGCGCTAATTTTCAGCGCCCCTGCATGAAAGTGAAATTAGCGCCCCTGCATGAAAGTGAAATCTTAAAAATGTAATGGCGCTATTACACTTTTTATCAACACTTAGTCTTTTTTTGGCCTTGGCGCGTTTCTTCATGTGTTTTACATTTTTCGTTCATCGTGCCACTTTTTGTGCCTAAATTTATTGCTCGACTTGAGTTAGGTTTTTATGTTTTTCTTTCATTTAAAGTGATTCTATTGTTTTATTTTCATTGTTTATAATTTTCGAATGAACTCCTTCTCAAGCTGCAAAACACGTTTTTTCAAAGATCTTTTGTTTTTGCATCAAGCTAGGGTTTTTCGAGTTCACCCTTTCAGGTACGTTTTCTCTTCATCTCATTTATGCGTTCTTTCTTCTCGAAAATTTATCAATATGTTTCCTTTTTGTGATCGTATCTATTGCTTTGCGAAATGCGTATTGGTCTTTCCTCTTCCACATTTCTTACTCTTGCGCGTTTTTTTGTTACACTCTCACGCAATGTTTATTCTGGCTCATTTTGGCGTGACTTTCCTCTCCCACGCATTTTTCTTTTCTTTCTTTCTCTCCTATGTTTTTTGTTTTAGTGCCTTTCTATGTAGCCCTTTCAACAAAGTTTTGGTGCAGCGAACATTGAAGGAACTCACATTTTGTGAGTAAAATTGCTTGGTTCTTGTCCACATTTGCAATGGCAGCGAAATAAACTTCGAAAGCAACTCATACACGAAAACAATTTTTTGTCTTTTAACATTCCCATGCTTCAAAAACCCCAAGCGCTATTTTCAAGCATCATTGCATCAGTTTCCAAAATCATATTTCAAATACAGAGGCGCTGAAAAAGTGCGCCCTGGCATATTGAATTTTATTCTAACACTGAGAAGTGCAGGAGTACTGTTTTTCAGCGCCCCTGCATCAAAGTGAAATCCTTCAAAATGTAAGGGCGCTGAAAAAGTGCGCCCTTACACTTTTCACAATTTTTTCCAGAAGTACTCCAAACTTGCCCAATTCAGTCCTGAATTTGGCTCCTTCCATTTTGTGCACCATTTTGCATGCCTTGTCATCCGCTCCACGCTTGCTCATCATCGTTGCTCGTTTTGCGCATTCCCATGCTATTTAACGACTAATGTTTGTTCTGGTTCGACACCTTGCAGTCTCTTTTTTAGGATCTTCAAAGTTGATTGATCCAAGATTCAGTCTCTCTTGATGACTGCCAGTAAACCTCTGTCTTCTCCAAAAGCGAAAGGAAAAATGAAATATAAATATCAAGGTGTCTATCCGCCGACTGTAGTGGTCTCCAAGGTGGAAGAAATAAAAGACACAGAAGTTGGCCATCAAGACTTGGTTGATTTTGCAAAGCAAACAGAGATGAAGCCTCTTCCTGACCCGATGAGAGCAATTGTACACAGTAACCTGCATTTGGTAGCTATGTTCCCTATTGCTGCACACAATACGGAGTTTGTCCTTCAAGTGGCATCTCACTACATCAGAGAAAGCAGAAGTGTGATCGACTCTTCTAGGCACGAGATTTTAAGACTCGACCCTGACTTCTTTGACATTGTGTTTAAGGTTCCTCAAATGGAGAAATACATTGACATCTCTATACAAAAAGCACAAGAAGTCTTTGACGCTGATCCCAACAAGGCTAAAAACCTAATAAATACTCAATGGTTGAAGAAGCCTAGACAATCTGTTTCCAGATGGCCAAAGGGACTCCTGCAAAGTGATTTCAAGGATGACGTCAAAGATATGATCACATTTTTAAGTAGAGTAAAAGGTTTGCCAGAATCATCCAGTTTTCATGATTGGATGTATGAATACATCAGGATTATAAGAAGGCAAAAGGTGCACATTGACTGGGGCAAACAGATCAGTGATGAAATACATGAGCAGCTGATCAATGCGCCTTCCGCATTGAAATTCTATATGACTTCTTACCTGGTGTACGCAGCAACTGTAATGAGACAATTCCCAGGTCTATCTACAAAAGGGAATCGTATGATGGTACCTGTGTACAAATTTTTCTATCAACTGGAATTGAAGGAAAGCTTCCATCACTTCAGGGGGGTTACAGATGCTTTCTTCACACCTTTGCTTTTCAATTTTGATCTAGCTCTCGAAAGGAGGAGTGTATCTGATGAGGCTTATAAGGTGGTAAGTAAAGTTGGATGCCTATTTCTTCAATTCCCAACGTTACTTATTTGAGAGTAGGGTGCTACACTGGCTGTCCTTACATGTTGCCACGTTATCCTTCGGATAAGTGGGTTCTCATGGAGACATGTAGATAGCTGATTTCAGTGCAAAAAGAATGAAGAAGTAACCACAAGTGTGGATTCAAGTTCCCACTGACAATTGGCAGATATACTATCCCAACTGTACAAAAAGCCAAGTCTGTTTATGCTGAAATGCAGATCATGACAATCAAGACCTACAGGTATAGGTTTGATTTTGATTACCGAGATGTTAGAAAGAAATTACAAAAGGGTCATCATCATAAGTACCGTTTTGAAGACATCTGGGCTGATTGTAGAGATGAAGAAGCCATTCGCAAAATGGATTATTGTAGGTTGACTGTTCAGCAGATCAGAGACCTTGATATTGCTGACCTACCAGAGGATTTTGCAGATCCTGGCGATATCATGAATGCTCTCTATGATGAACAAGAGGTTTCTAAAAGGCCTTTGCCTGCAATTCAATGGTCTAGGAAAGAAATTACCAACATGAGAAAGAGATTGAAGCCAATCCTAGCCAACACTGCATAATGGTTACATAAGCATGGTTATGAAATGAAAAGTTTCAGAACAGATTCGGAAGGAGAAGAATTCGAAGCAGAAGCTCGCCAACAACAAGAACTCCACATGAAAAATAAATCAGCGGCTGTTCCCACTTCTTCACGAAGAGGTCCCAGGATCAAGTTTACTGTTGGCAAGAAAGATACCCAGTCCATCCCAGAAGGAGAAACCACATAATCCAATTCATCTCGCTCTAAAGGTAAAAAGTCCATTCCAGAGGAGATAGATTCCGAGGAAGAAGGTACTTCTAGTGATCAATCCGCTGAAGTTGAAGATTCAACAGAAGTAGACTCTGATGCAGAAGAGGTTTCTGAAAGCGAGCAAGAGTTTGAAGAAGAATCTAAAGGTGATTCTGAAGGTGAACTAGAATCGGAGAGACAAGAGGGTGATCAACAGGAACCCAGCCATGATCAAGAAAGAACTACTTCTCCTCCTGAGAATGTAGTTGAGGAAATTCCTAGAATGTCATCGCCTGTGATATCCAGTGTTCCTCATACCCCTTCAAGTTCAAGAACTCCTCCACCTCCTGTTCCCTCGTCACCCATTCCTACCACATGCATTCCTGCAGTTGAGATATCCACTATTCCTGCAGCATCAACCCCACTTGATACTCCCTCAGTGACAAGCATTCATACGGTTGATATACTATCAAGTCCTCCATCGTCCATTCCTAGCCTGTCTTCACCAACGTATGATATCACTTCTGAAAATGAATTCAATCGTTTCATGAATGAGTCCATGCGTGATCGGCTCAATGTGCAATCTACAGGAGCGATGATGACAGACACTTCTCCTATTGTTACAATACCCATGGTAACCTCAGATGTGACAATAACTTCAGAAGTGACGATGACAACTGAGTTGACAGTGAATCCAGAAGTTCACACCTCCTTTCTTCCTCCTTGGCTGATATCTCAAGTGTCGAAGCGGAAGAAGCAAATGATCTCTCCAGAGGAGCTCGACCTCGAAGAGATAGTCCCTCCAAAGGCTAAAGGGAAGAAAAAGGCAAAAGTCTACTCAACGCTGAACGTTGACAAGATTGGCAACAAGTATGCAGAGATTGGCATACCGCCGCAAGAAGAAGGTGATGTCAATATGGAAGACTACACGGTGACAAAAGTCCAGCTTGGCAAGGTTACCAATGAAAGTGCAAAGGCTAATGAGCAAGTGACATTGGATATCTTGGCTGGAAGACTGGATAAAATGGAGCAAGCTCGCAATATGTACAAACAGAGGGCAGAGCATTATGCCACTGTTGTAAAGAGACTTGCAGGATCTCCAACTAATGCACAACCGCTGACAGTGGTAAGTATTGAAGACCTAGTTGTCAAGAAAGCTGAGAAGTTCGCCTCCAAAGGCAGAGTGTTGTATGATTTTGTTGAGAAGATCATAGAACACAGATCTCAGATCATAATTGCTACGGACGAGAAAACTACCTTGTTGGCCAAGCTCACCACAGAGCTTGATAAAGAAAAAAGTGTACTTTCCCAGGAGCACAGAGATATGGAAAAATGCCTGCTGTCGTGGTTGGAGATGAAGCAGGTAAAACTCAGTAAACTGGTGGAAGTCGGGGTAATTCTTGACAAAGAAAAGTTCATTGAGGTAAGAGAATCCTTGAAACATTGAATTCAAGTAATTCAATCTCTTACGGAAGATCTCCACCAAGTGCAGGAAGATGTCGAAGGACATCGTGTTATTCTTGAAAAAGGTATCAAGGAGTTACCAGGTCAACTTCTTGAAGAAAATTGTATCTTCCTGCCGGCCACAAAAATATCTCAGATCTTCAAAGAAGCCATCATGAAGTTGATTGACAGTTCAGACTTTTCAGAAGCCTCACTGAACGTCATTTGTGATACAAGGCTCACATTGGATAACCTGAAAACGCATCTTGACAGGTGCAAGAAGGTTCACTCATCCGCCATGAGATCGATCACGAGAATTCACACCATTGTGGATTACACCGTTGGTCCGGATGAGAAGTTCATGCAGGAGATTAGGAAAAAATACGAAGACTTCGGCGCCCAAAGCAAGGAAACATGAAGAAGGTTCCTGATTTCCAGTTTTAGACATTTTCGGTGCATCCCTCTATGCATCTTGTAAATATTTCCTGACACCTTAGATGTCTTTTTGTAAATTGTACTTACACCAAGTTCAAAGATGTAATTTTTTGAAAACAAATTACACTTTGAATTTGGTCAAAGTTAGGTGAGATCTCCTTAAATCGCTCACCCAACTTTCCTTGATTTCCTCAATTAGATTCCTAATTTTGCTCATCCCTCTTTCCATATAATGTGAGGGATTTCTATTGTAAATTCATCTTTTAGTATTTTGCAACGAAGTGCTACCCTTTTTGAAGCAGAATTGTGAAACTTTGTGTTCATGCTTTGTGAATGAAATTTGATCAATAAAGAAGAAGATTGCAAACCAGACTTTGTGTTGGATTCGATAATCTTGTGAATTGATCTTATTTGGTGGTGATTAGCTTATGGAATCTAAAGGACTCTAAGTAATTCATGTAAACTTTGTGTTACATCCTTTATTTAGATTTACATTTGTGTTTTGTTTATCTTTGGTTGAATGATCTACAAGACTTTGTGCTTGTAATTGTTCATGCTCTTTGGATACTTTGGTTGGATAATCTACAAGACTTTGCGCTTGTAATTGTTCATGTTGTTCGAGGAATTGTTGCGTGTAAGAAAGACTTTGTGCTTCTAACATGACAAATAACACGCCTATCACAAATCCACCATTGATAAAGCTACGGAACGACTTTGTGCCTTCATGAGCTTTCCCTTTTATTTTTATTAGTTTATTGTTAATCACTTCTGGTACCTCTACGCTTTGCTTTGACAAGATAGAGGTATTGGCATTACTGCTCGTTGTTAGTTTAGAGTTATTGTGAATTGAGAACTTCCAACAGTGAAGCATTGTAAACATCTTCTCTGAAAAAAGAGAGAAGGATGAATGTAACACACCCCCCCCACTTTGTAAGTATTGTGTACATTTTGTAATTACTTGTTTGTTTTACTATCGCTTCTGTCAGCAGTAAGAAGGGCACCTCCCCTTTCGTAGAGGAGAGATTTACATCTCACATAGCTGTGGCTGAAGTCCAAGTTGTGTAATCTATCGAAAAGCTAATTACATAATTTTCACCCAACAGGAATCAAGGCATAACAAGTGGAGCCAAAAATTCAAAGATGTTGAACAGACAGAGGATAACCAAACCAAACTTCATATGGAGTTGTTTGGTGAAGAGCAGATGAAAGAGATCTCTATTGCAAAGATAAATTGTTGTTCTTGCTACTTTTGCCCAAAAATGCAACTTTATTCCTTTGAAATATAACATTGCTCGAACCATATTCATGGTAGTTTTATTCATTCTTTCAACAACACTGTTTTGTTGAGGAGTACTTGGAATAGTGAGATGATGTTGAATCCCATTTTGACGAAGATAATCCTCAAAACCTATGGAAATAAATCCTCCACCATTGTCTGTTCGAAGAGTACCAATTTGAGATTGTGCTTGATTTTCAATCATAATGCGAAACTTCTTAAAGGTTTCAAAAGCTTCAGATTTTTGCTACAAGAAATAAATCCAAGTCATGCGGCTATAATCATCAACGAACAACATAAAATACTTACATCCTCCAACATAAGTCACTGCTAAAGACCCATATAAATCAGAATGAATAAGTTGCAATTTTCTGTGTGCTCACCAAGTGGAGTGAGTGAATGAATCTCTATGTTGTTTTGCAAGAATACAAGCTTCACATTTTTCAATTGTCTTAGGAAAAGTGGGAAAACTTGCAATACCATTCTCTTGCATGATATAAATGCTATCATAATTAACATGTCCAACTATCGCATGCCATAAAAGACTAGGAGATAAATTATCTTCTTTGGTAAGATATGCAAAACTTCTAAAAAGAGCTAAAATGCCATGGAGTTTTAATAACTTGCCATCTTCACAACCAGTAAATGCAATTTGATTATTTGACTTATTCCTAACAACCACTTGTCTATCTTCCAACAAAATGGAGTGGCCTTGTTGTCGAATCAATACTAGTGACAACAAATTACATTGCAATTAAGGAAGATACAAGACATCATGAATTACAAAATCTGGAAGGCCAGGCAATTTGAGCCTAGTGGTTCCTTTTCCAACAAGCTTGAGGCTTGATTTATCTGCCAAATAGATTGCACCACAAACACCTTCATGAAATTAGTCAAAGTAATCATGTTGAAATGTCATATGTTGTGTGGCTCTAGTATCTAACACTCAAGCATCATGCCATGAAGTTTTAAATGAATTATAATAGGAAAAATCTGAAACAAAAAGCACATATTGATCATTATCAATACCACATGCAAACTGGGTTGCTCCTGAAGTTTTATCATCATTATGTGTTTTATCTTTTTGTTTAAAAGAATATTCTATCTTATTCCATGAGAGCTTGCATTTATGTGCTTTATGACTACATTTTCGACTACATCGATTACAATACAAGTGGTGCCTATAATTTTGGCTAATTGATCAAAAGTGATGGTCTTCAATTGCTTACTTGCTTGAAAAGACTCCAAATATGTGGAATGCGTTGGAAGAAGTGCCTTTATGAAGGTTGTGAGATAGATATCAACTTTCCCACCAGTAGCATCAACATCTTGTTTATGGGCTTGAATTTAGAAGCCAAACTCATGACATCTCCATTCTTAAATTCAAGGTGTAAAATTTGCCCCTTGTGATATAGGGGGATTCGCTACTCATGAGTTCTCTTCACTTAGAGATCCTCACGGGGCAAACTACCCTATATTACCTCAATGGAACAACGACGAGAGTTCTAGAATCCGAAAGAGCAGGTTACAAAGGTTCTTTGGATAAACTGATAGGCTCTCGGCCAAAGGACATCAGTGCAGAAAGCGGACGATAGTGCGGCGCACTAGAGTCTCAAAGGCGCTGGTGTCTCGTACGGACCAGAGACCGAGTTTACCACAGAAAACAGCTAAGTGACTACTTCTATCCTAATTACTGAGAATTTCCAGAATGTGATAAAGTAATAGAATGCAATAGAACTACAATAAGATGAAGTAGAACTGATAAAGATAAGAAGAAGAAAGGAAATAAATACTTACGACCATGCGAGTGATGAAGCTTCCACCAAACGAATGTCTTCAAAACCTGCACACAAGAGGAAGAGAGAAATTGTTGGGTGGCTGTATAGGGGCTTGCCTTAGTCAGACCCCGTTTTGGTGTTCCCACCTCCATGGACAACTAGATAGATAGAGAAAAGTAGAAATGAAGTAAAGAGCACTAAAGCACTACAAAACAGTCCTATGCTACTCAACCAAGTAATAAAGGAGAGGAGTGAAAGCTTACCACCTCCACCAAGAGCGCTCAAGGCTAATGGGGGAGAAAATGAGATGAACTCAAGCCTCTGCTGCAATGGTGTTTTGTTCCACACTTGCTCTACTGACGTAGTGGAGTGTTGATGTTGCTGCTGTGAAGTGTAAAGTGCTTTGCTAGAATGCTTGGAAGAGGATGTGAAGCTTGTGGATGAAGTCCAGAAGTGGTGAAGAGATCTCTCCAACCTCCAAATGCAAGTTCAAGGATTGAATATGAAGGAATGAGGAAGAAAACGGCCATATTCGGGTCGTTCGACCGAGGAGGGCATTACAAATCGACCCCCAATGGGAAGTGTAACACCTCTACAGGCTCCAAACGCGAGAATTTGTCAGGGACGTAAGTGTGCCGCGCGAACGTCTGCATGCCGAACGGGCGTACTCCACATAAACGCCTCCACCAACGCTCAAAACATGCACCAAGTGTGATGCAAGCAGTGGGCTTAGGTGAAATTAAGCCTCCGAACTTGGTTTTCTAAAGTGGACAAAGGAAAAAAGGGGATTTGCACATGGGGTGCAAATTCGCTCTTATACACCCCTTGGGCACTTTTGTTTTTAACAATTCACCACCACTACCAACTTAACTGACAAAGCATATTTCATCTAAATCTGAAGGGTTAATTTCAAAGATTCTTCATTCATCTTGGTGACAAAAAATCAACATCACTACTTATATTCTTACACTCAAAAGAGTTAAGCTCATACTACTAGGGTCATTCCTAGACCTAGACCTAAACCTCAAGGGTTCATGGTGACCCTGCCTACATATCCCCTCGTGGGAATTAGAGGCTTCGTAGTTCGCCACATAATATGAGAGAGAGTTCATTCTCTCCTCACACATGAGATCTCTAATCTCATCTTTCCATGACTATTCATTAAGCGTAAGTTATCAACTTAGCCAATTATAATATAATGATAATAACTTTGCCATCAAGTGTTGGGTCCATACCAAGTATTAGTGTACAAACATTCACAATATTCACAAGGGGCATATCATACCATAATCTCAAAGATCATACACAATGACTGTCATGATCATACCTCCATATACACAAGTTGGCTAGATCATACACATCACAAGTACAACAATGATTGGATCATACACAGATCACAAGTACAATGGTGATTAACTCATAAGTACATCGAAAGTACAACTGTGATTGTCTGATTTGCACATCACAAGTACAACAGTGATTGACTCATATGCATATCACAATTACATTAGTGACTGGCTCCAACATACATCACAAATACACAGTGACTAGCTTCAACACTCATCATACATACACAATGACTAGCTCCAACACATCACACGTACACAATGACTAACTCCATCACTCATCAAAAATACATAGTGACTAGCTCTGACACATCACACATACACAATGAGTGGCTGACACATCACAACGGCTAACTAACACATGTCCATAATGCATCCCAAATAGAAAAGAATGTTGATGCATTTTGCACGACACCGTGGGTCCCCTCCTTTCCTTTGGTCTTCTACACCATCGGACAACTAGGAAGAGGATTTGGCGCATCCCATACTACACCGCGAGTTTGTCCTCAACCCAACAAGGCTAAGTATATAATTTAACAACTGGGAAGGGGATTCAGGGCATCCTATATTACACCGAGGGTCTGTCCACCATCCCAAGGCTTTTCACAAGTAGTGCACCTACCATAACTCGGTGGATTTTGAATCCAATCGCCTATAGGCCACCTGTGACAAGTCTATCCACCCAAGAAGAAGTAGCTCTCGACATATACCACCTTGTGACCTTAATGATATTGTCAGCTATCTTCTTCACATCTCGGGTAAC
The DNA here is from genome assembly GCA_007258455.2 of Sequoia sempervirens. Lineage (NCBI taxonomy): Eukaryota > Viridiplantae > Streptophyta > Pinopsida > Cupressales > Cupressaceae > Sequoia > Sequoia sempervirens. The sequence goes on along the minus strand of VDFB02345824.1, from coordinate 15,847 downwards.
ACTTGGCATTGGTCACTTCCGTGCCCTTAGTGACAGCTAGTGAACCCCCTCGATACAACAGTTAGCCCTAGATTACTATTACCCGTAAAGATAGGTCCCTACCTGTGCAATCGTTATTGTATCATAACCAGGGTAGCTCATAGCAACCTTCATCTTCATGAACCAGGTGAATGTCGGCTAGTCCCTAGCAGTAGCCCAAACATCGGTTATTGGCACGGTCCAATGACTGCCTGTCACTACTCAAATATCTTGGAGGTTCACTCTTAGGCAGGTCATACATAACATGAATCACAATCACAATCAACAGATACATGGGCCTATACATAGAGACCTCTAGATATGGAGTTGGTTTTCACAACACATAAAAGTTACATGGAACCAACACGAGATGGACTTTACCCAACATATACATATATTCAAATACCAATTATAAAGTAGTTAAATCCCTTACTTCATTCATTTACTATTATTCAAAAGCACATCATATATTAAATACAAGTGATTAGATTTCCTTAACTTGTTCATACCCATTAGGTACCAATTTCAGCCTCAAACTGAAGCTTACAGAGGAGGAAACGTCAAAACAAATAGGAATAATCCCATGCCTTGGAGTTACCCCCCTAAACCCCTCCCCCTAAGGACTTGAGGTCACAGGGACATCCTTTCGCAAGGACCGCCTATGTACTCGCTTCCAAATGGATCAAAGTCACATGTAGTTCTCCTTACAAAGTCTCTCAATGATATGTATGCATTAGTTCCCATATCCAAGGTTCCATTAATTACTATGTCTTACTCCAAAAAGGTTTCTTTTAAATGATTCCCAACAATTAATAGTGCTTAACAACAAGGAATTCCAATACCATTCCCAATTCAACAAACCTATACCATGACACTTCCATCCCTGGACCACAAGGTCTCTAATTAGACCTCACCATTGATGTTAACTTCTAACTCAAAGTGAGCATCCCAAAACCCTTACAATTACCTATCGAGGATATTATACAACATTTGGTCCTTGAATAATAGTTTATAATAGAGGGTTTTATTTAGGATTAAAACGTAATCTAGTGGTCTTAGAGACCAAAAGTGTATTGGTTCTTGATATCTTGAACCATTATATTATACTAATGGAAAACCCCTTAAACATTCATATATGAAGATAACATAGTAGAATAAATATCTCTATTAGGATACATTTACCAATACTAAGAGCAGTAATACTTATCATCTATTCACAATGTGACAATTATGTGAAGCCCCAATATGGCTCCAAATTGATATTCGACTAATATGATTAAGCATTATGATCCTATTAATTTATGAAATCAATTCCCATTAGAACGTGCCATACCTCGATAAAGCCATACAAATATTATGTTACTTCGAAAGATAAAACACAATAGTTATAAACTTGTTCTAGACAGAGGTGATATGCAAATCAACTCTAGATGGTTGGCAACAGTTTATTTATATAATCATTAGATGACGATGTACACTCAATAATATTGATACTAGCAATATTATTCTTAACCTTTTGATTCATTTTATCCTCTAGCACAATCCCATATTCTTATAATAGTTTAGTTTATGGACTAGATAATATTTGCACTTATCACTAATAGCTGAATACTTCTTATAAATGCATATACCTACATTCTATGATATCGACCATATCATAATATGTTCTTTGATTTATTTACCAAATATAGGAAACTTATGTTTAAAACTCATCCACTGACCTTATACTTTGACTTATTAAATAATTTTATATCATATACCATTGTCAATCTTTAAAACCATTGTCTCCAAGGTAAATGCACTATGTAAACTATAGTACAATATCTAACCATAAGAAGGCATACAACAATAATTATAAATTTGCTAAGCCCAATTGATACCTAAATCATGCTCAAGATGGCACAAACAATGTATTTGTTAGATCATCATGTAAATATGTACCCAATAAATTTGCTACTTCCAATAGCACAAGACCATACAAATTCTCCAAAAATAGAGGTTAGCATAGACAAGTCTTCCTATCCCAATCTAGTTATTTAGGATGAACTATACACTAAGATATTTCAACATATTATAAATTCTACATTATGATAATCCATATGTTTTGAGACATAATAATGGTATTCTTATTACCATCTTTTTTAATAAAAGGGGGTAAAAACTTTATTGAAATCAAGAAATTAACAGTACATAAGGATCAGGGAACCCGTAGGCTCCCATGAAGGAAAACACCAGAACATCCATCCAAAACAAAAACCACCATCCAAACAGCCACCAACATCTTATCTCTCCATATCATCATTCTTATTACCATCTTAAATAACCATGCAATGAACAATTATATGTATATATAACTTATTAGTTAAGATAAGTCTGAATCCCTCAGTTCCAGATTAATAATTCAATACATTACATATTTCTGCTAACACAAAATTCTCGAAGATTTCTTATAATAACAATATCTATGCTTAGACAAGGCACCTAGACTATTGACAAAATTTCATAAAAGTAGAACATACACAAAGAATGGAATAAAATATCTAATGCTCCATTTAGACAAACCCAAATCAGATAGATCCATTTATCTTAGTTGCAGGATTGAATAATTTAGAGTTAAATACTATCTTATGAAAGTAACCGTGGAGGATGGTACTCATCTCTAGGCGAAAGTATTTTGATGTAAATGCAGAAATATACTCAACTAGCTCCACGATGGCCTCTCTAAGAATTATATGTATTGTGCCCTCATGGCTACGTCAGTGTGCACTGGTAAAAGGGGAGTCAAAGTGCCTTCCATTGCTCACCCTCATCTTTGTGATGGGAGAAAAGAAGCAAATGTCCAACAATCCCTTCGTGGGAGGTATCAATTTGATCCAAACTGTTCAACCTTCAGCTGAGTAGATGCTTGAGGCGTATCAAATCCTCTGGCAGCTGTCACTGCTATTTATTCCTCCAATTTAAGTACCACCGTTGAGAGAAAAAGAGAAGCTCTCCTTTAGCACAGGCAGGAAGAATGCTGGCGATAGTGGTGGAGTGTGTCTTTATACTCGCCAATTGCATTTGCTTGACGGTTTCAAAGCCTTTTCAACAAACCCCTTTGTGCATATACTACCCTCTCTCCTCCTGTTTTTCTCTTTATTCTGTCTTTTCCTCATGCCATTATCTTCCTTTCTTCTGTGTTTTTTTTTCTTCTGTTCGACCTGGTTCTCTTTTTATGCCTTAAATTTCCCAACTCACGTTTTTTAAGGTCGCTGCTCACCTCTTTTTCCCTGCATACCTTAATTCTCCATTTTCTTTTTGTTCTTTTTCCCATGCCTCTCAACTCCTCCATTCACCTGTCTCTCTGCCTTTTGTTCTGTTCTCTCTATCTCATGCCATTCTCTGCACTCCTCCTATCACACTTGCTACCACATCTTGAGAAAAATATGCATACCCTCCAATTACCCAAAATCTTGCCTTTATGGTGGGTTGCAGGTTGTTGTACCCCAAAATTAAAATTTTTGTTACACTTAGACATTTTGAAGAAATGAGTAAAAGTCTTGTCAAATCAATGAAAAAGGTCAAAATTTGGGTGTACGTGTCTTACATGGAGGGTTAAAACACAAATTTTTCAAATTCTGACGATCTGGGTCTGCTAAGAGCAGCTTAACCTACAAAACCCAGATCTCAGTTTTTCATCCCTAAGTTTTAGGAAAACGCCATTTTAGAAATTTCAGCCAGTAAAGTTTTCCTCGGTTTTTCCGGTTTCTTTCAAACGGATAATCGCAAAATTTCTAAAAATAGAAAGTTGGTCCGATTGTGGTCCGAACGATTTGATTGGCCCAAATATGTCCGTGATCAGCCGGTGCGCGACCTTAAATAATCAGCCATTGCCCTACTGGGTCTATTCAGCTTTTTCAGAAGCATATCTGGAGTTCTGAGGTCATCAATGGAGGTCATCCGACTGCCAGGCGTCAATTTCAGCATTCAAATTTCCGGCAGAAGGTGAAACGATGAACATGCACGAAGAACGAGGAAGAAGATTGAAAAGTCTCGAAAATCTTCTAACACTGCTGAAAGTGGGCGCCCCTGTTGAAGAAAGGCGCCCACCTTTTTAGGGCACCAGATGAAAGAATTAGGGTTACGGTCTTCAATGAAAGTTGTTCAGTGTTCAGTCAGCTTCGCGATGAATATCCCCGGCAGAGCATCCGACGATCCAGTCTCCGGCAGATTCAAGTCAAAGTGGAGGTATTAAATGAAGATCTGAAACTTGAAGAAGATGAAGTTGAAATTTTTTCTAAGTCTGGAGAAACTGGGCGCCCTAAGTGAAGAAAGGCGCCCAACTTTTCAAGGGTGCAAACAGATGAATTTGCAGTCAAAGCTATAACGGGAGGTCTTCAGAATTCAACTGGCTTTCCAGCGAGACACTCGGCACGTCAATCGGAGTTCGCAGTCGTCAGATTCGAAGAGCTGAACAGAAGGTCCGATGACAGTTGAATAGAGAAATCTAAAAGCAAAAGTGAAAAAGGTGAAAAATAAACTAAGTGTTGGTAAACTGGGCGCCCCCAGTCAAGATAGGCGCCCAACCTTTTGAAGGGTGAAAATCCACTTTTTGGCAGAAGTGTCTCCAGAAGACCCCTCTTCATTCTCCGTCAGCTTCGCGATGAGCACAAACATTCAGCAATCCGACGCCCGAAGCTCAAAATTCGACAAGATCATCTGTCAAAGAGAAGTTAATGAAGAGCTTGGAAATCAGAAAAAATGGCTAACACTGAAGAAGTTGGGCCCCCTAGAAGGAAAAGCCTCCCGTGAATTCGGAGGTCGAGATCAAATTGAGGTGCCTTAACATCTTTTCGGGACCACCAGTTTCGGCCGGTGAATCACTCACTGGCCTCATTTGCTGATCTGCCAACGAAATCGGGAGATGGCGGGCATGTTGAAATGGCGGCGTTGAAAAAGTTGAAATTTTGACTAAGTCCGGGGTGGGAAGTCGAAATTTCTCTTGGAGAAAAGGCTCAAAATCCTCACGTACTTCTGAAGTTTTTTTGAGATTTTCAAAATTTTCAAATTTGTGAGAGGAGAAGGGTGGCATCCAAGTTCAAAGAACAAAGATTTAGGGTTTTGAAATAAAAGCAGAAAAGAAAGCAAAGCCTAAATCAGACCCTAAGTCTATTTAACACCTCTTTTCAATGTATTTTTCATTATTTTTGCAGGTAGCATCCAGAGGAGAAAGTTGGAGCAGCAAGTTTGAGAAATTTTTGTGATTAAAGAATTCATAGTTGCTGGTTATACATCAGATTTTTCAGACCAGCAAGCATAAACCCTTGCTTTTTCGCTTTTTGGTTCCGAAGATCAAGTTTTTCATGCATGCCAAGGCTTTCCATTTTTCAAATATCCCAATTCTTACCTCCACCTTCCAAGAATTTTAGAAACTTCATCAAGTTGCAGTGCTTTTGTATTCCTGTATGTCGCTGAAAACCTCGTGAGTATCCATATTTCAAACTATCCGGTCCTTTCCAATCGGGCCTTCAAGAAAACCCCATATCGCGTACTTTTTTCTAAAACCTAGGGTTGGCTGTTTTTCGACCGTTTGCTTTTGGTGCAAACTAACTAATCAACTACCGCAAATGATATTATTCTCAACAAAACCCATGTGCTGCCTTTTTTCAGAAAATTGAAGAAATTAGGGTTTGTCGCTTTTTCACCAAAATTCTACATTTCAAAAACGGACGACCGGTTGTCTCTGCATTGATACATGCCCTGGAACAAAACCCATATCTCAGAAAAATTCTCAAAAAATTCGTCCGTTGAAGCATAAAAAATCAGCATTCTAAAAATAGAAATTGCACAAGACTTGTCTAGACCAAGGCGAGTTTACAGTTGTTCTTCAAGTTTTCTGAAATGGAGTACACTCCTAATGTTTTCAAGTCCGAATCAGCCCTCTTTCATAATTACATCAAACCAGCTGAGACAGACTTGCATCATGTTAAGCCGGTGTTCGATCTATATCCCTTGGAGAGAGCAGGCAACATTTCAATCAAGAACCTGGGTCATTCTGGACTCCTCGCAGCAGCGTCTATTCCTATATCAGTTCAGAGCCTTGAGTTCGTAATCTCTTGCATTAAGCATTACAACCCGGCTACTAGGGAGATCCAGTCAGCGGATTGCAGGTTGATTTGCAGTCTAAAGCCTGACATGGTCGAAAGGTGTTTTTCCATTCCCCCATGGCCTGAAAGTGTAACTCTTTCGAGGGATGAATGTGAAAAGATGTGGAACATGCATAAGGACAAATACAGCAAGAAGATTGCACAGAGATGGATGAAAGAAAAACATAAGACATTGCCCAAGAATGTTGGGCGAGGAGAGTTCAAGGACGAGGTTGCCATCATCATCACTTTGCTCAACAGGGTCACTGGTTCAGCAGATGCCACCAAGTTCCAACCTTGGATGTTTTATGCCATACCTCACATTATGAAAAAGACTGAGTTTTATGATTGGCCTACTTTGATAAGTGACTGCCTACATCAGCAAATAACAGAATATTTTCAGTTTCATGTATTCCACATGGTGTCATATCTAGTCTATTTGGTGGCCTATCAAGGCCAATTCAGAGGATTGAACACCGAGGGGTCATTGAGCGTTCAACACATATATAATTATTATCCCCAGTTGGAATTCACAAAGTCGTTGCACCACTACAAAAGGGTGAACGAGGCATTCTTGATGTACACAGTGCGTGACTTAGACAATGAATTGCACGTCCGCATATCTTCAGTTGCTAGGGCAGCAATGGCAGAATGGGCGGATTGGTTTATACAGTTTCCTACCTTTACCTATCTCAGGGTTTATGGTTATTCAGGTGCCCCGCTAATGTTGCCAAGGTATCCGCCAGACGAGGTCATCTTCATGGAATTCTTGAGGCAAGCTCACTTGTTCATACGCCTGAGAAATAAGTAAAAGAAACCTCTCTAATTTCCATTAGGGTTGTATTTATACATGCAAGGACTGCCATGTATAAGACAATCGAGAAGAGTTAGATAAATTTATTAATCTAAAAATTCTACAGTTGAGAGGCGGCCATTTCGATCCCTCATGAAGTTCACGTCTTGGCTGAGAAGAACTGAATCACATACCCCAAGATTGAAGATTTCTTGGGCTAACTCCGTGCGTATGCTGAGTTTGAAGTGCTAAAAAGCCGAAAGTTACAGCAGGTTGACTCTCCATCAGATGACAGACTGTTTGAATGAAGACATTGAAGGACTCTCCGATGATGATGAAGATGTGCTTCTACCAATGTACACTCAGAAAAGAATCGAGGATCAGCCTCTTCCACAAGTTAATTGGGCAAACAAGGAATCTCTTTCAGTTGAAGACAGAACAAAACAAGTTGTGGAGTATAGTAAGGTTTTCCTAGTGCTTAAAAGGAAGAACTCTATTCCAGTAGCAAAGCCGCCAAGGATAATTCCCTCTTCTTCCACAGCATAGTCAAAAGGAAAGGGTAAAAGTCAGTCTCAAGATGGCATCAAAGGCAATAGATCAAATAAAAATGTAAGAAGAAGGATGGATTTCTCAGGCATAGTCATACAGGAACAGCCTACAGTTGATTCAGAAGTTCCTCTTGACGAGCCCATACCTCAGAATGAAGCAGAGGAGCCGCCTTCAACACATGTTCCTGTACCTTTGACGGGCTCATCACCAATTCACATTGATCTTGATATCGAAGATGATGAAGAGATTGCAGCAGTACCTCCTGAGGAAGTTAGTAAAGATAGTACGGTGTCTTGGCTTGAGAACTCCTTAGGAAGGGTTAGGAGAAGGCCTTCATATCAAGTGAGTGTTGATGATCTCGATAACATTTATCAGGAACCTCCTAAGAAGAAGGCAAAGAAGCAAGTTCATTTTGACAGGAATCCTGATAACGAGATTGTCATAGAGACTGCAATGCCCCCAGAAGATAAGAATAGGGATGAGGTAAACATGGATGATTTTGTCATGGTCAAGGCTAATCTCTTGGGAGGAAATAATTGCATACGCAGATCGAGCGCCCTTCAAAGTTGTATCCGAAAACCTCATGAAAGAGCAAAGACTTTTGCAGAAGACAAGGCAGCCCCGCTGGGCTGAAAAATCCAGCAGCTTGCTTTTATTTCTGGAACCTTGCTCGCGGGTTCTTCACAAAACAACTCGCTAAGCTGCCCTGTGTCTTAGGAGCACCTGCCTGATCATCACCCGGCTAATACCTGGGTCAGCATGTGGAAAAGAGGACTCAGGAGTGGATCGAGAGCTTCAATGTCAGAGGAAAGGAGATCTTGGCTCAGATGTTCCAGCTGAGAGAAAACGCTCATGAACTTCGTCAAGGCATCCAAGGATTTGAACAAACATTGGCTGAAGTAAAACCTAGGCATGAGATTATCATTGCTGATTTAGACACAGCCTACGGTTCAGCAGTTTCAAAGGAGCACAAAAGACAAATCCTTGCATGGAGAGAACGTCATGTTTTCAAAGTTAAAACTTATGAGAGAATATCTGAAGAATTCATCACCTACAGACAAAGGGTGGTTGAAGCTCTCCTTTTCATCAGCGAATTTGTCATAGAGATCCCCTCTCAGTACAGTCTTGAGGATGGTTCTTACGTCGGGCTTGAGGAAGTACAAAATCAGTTCCAGAATGTTGTTCATAGTTGCAGCCCAGTTGGTGGAAGGATAGGTTATGTTTCAATGATGTCAGCAAAGTTCAATAAAGCAGCCAATGAGATTGAAGATTTCCAGAGATCTATTGCAGATGCTGAAGATATTCTTGAAAAGCGGTGTTTTGCTGTTGATGGTATAGATGCACCGAACCGGGACACAATCTCAAACTTCCTAGCGGATGTGATCGAGTTTTAAAGCAGCTTTCTTCTAGAAGCTTTCTTTTCCGCTTTCTTTCTATTCTTGGAATAATCCTTATCCATTCTTTGAGGCTAGAAAGAAGATAAGGATGTAATTAGCTAAGGGCCTCGCTTTTCTCTCGCTTTTAGGGTTTTTCTTTCTAGATTTTAGTAATAAAGCTGCCTTTGCCGAAAGTGCTTCTCTCCCTAGATTGTGAAAGCAAGGAGATTTTAGGTTCTCACCCTCCTCTTATAAATAAGAGCCTTTGCTCATTTATTTTCTTTAACTGCTAGTGAGAACAAACCGGAAATTATTGTGCCTTCTATTGCCTAAGTATTGTTCCATTTTAGGACAGGATAAGCAAATTGTTGAGCCTCTTTAGCCAACAACAAGGAGTTAGTAAGATTGCTGTTTTCTATTGTGTTAAGAATAAGTTTGCAATCCTCCTTAGCTGCAATTTCTTGTTCAAGGCATGTTAGAAGGGAGTTTTGTTTCAGAGATTTGAGTAATGAAATCATGAGCCTCTTTTGCCTTGGTCTAAAATCTCAGATTTCCGTTATCTATGTTATGCTTTTATGATCTCTATTTCAGCTTACAGTGAAGTGTGTAGTTGTTTGTTGGGAGAGAGATTGTTAAAGTATTTTTGTCAGAAAATCTGCCTTGTTAATTTCTAACTTCTCTTGCTCTGCTATTACTTGAGAGGTTAGGAACGTCTTTAGTTTAAGTTAGTCGTAGTTGAACTTCTTATCAGAAAATCCTTGCGCATTTGTGTTTAAAACCTTTGTGCCTCTAGTTTTTCGATCCAAAAAGATAGGGACAACTTAGTTTTAGTTTACTTTCTTTCAAACACCATCAGCAAGAGGGAGCTTCCCCTCCTAATTTGAAGAGCAGTTTATCTGTGCATAGCTGTCCGTTTTCAAATCCGCATTCCAGAGGTGCGAATTTAAACGCCAACACAGGTCAATCTTCCTCACCACACCATTCTTCCCGTAACCTGCTTGCACTTACTCCATTCACGTGGAAATATGGACGGAAGTATGGGGGTGAGCAGGGGTTCCATGCTTTATTAATTGCATTATCCTATTTGTTTACTCACGCCCACTCCTCATCAATGTGCCTTGTCTCCTGTCACATCTTCTCTTTTTTTAGCTCACATTTTAATTTTCTTTATTTTTTTCATTGACCGCCATTGCCCATATGAAATGGTCCTTTGACGGGGATGTGACACAAGGTTAATTAAGTTCAACTGTAATTGACTAAACTCCAATACAGAATGAGAATCATATAGATCTCTCAATTTTTGAAGGGCATCCCAAGCAAATTTACACCCTTTTGTGTCTAAACACATCTTCATTGACACAAGCTCTTATCAAAGCCAAGGCTTTTGAATTTTTATATTGCCATATTTCTTTCTCTTTAACAGCAGTTGGTGGTGTAGGTTGGACATCTCCATCACACATATTACACCATAGATCATTGAAAATAAGTGTGTTTTCTATTTTTCTATACCATTCTATCCAAGTATCTTTTCCAGATAAAGTTTCCTCAATCATTGATACAACAGACTGCATTGTAAATTGTAAAAAAAAAATTGCACACAGTTTGCAGATTCAAAACTATTCCTTAATTTTTCTTGCTTAAATTTGTAATTAAAAAGCAAGTTAAAGAATCTCTGTGACGAGATAAATAAGAGAAGATAGATTTCACCTTAATCAATATCTGCCTTGTCTTATTAAGCAATTTCTGCAGCAGGCTCATTTGGCTACCATACACCAGAGTATTCCTTTTAAACTTCAAAATGCCTCTTTTGGAAATTATAAGCGGGTGCCAAAATCTTGATATTAGTTTGTCCCCCAACAGGCATTGTCTCCTTGCATGGTAATGGGAACTTTATGAATTAAGAATTGTTTGAGGAATAGATGTAAAGCCTCTGCTCTGATATCAGAGTCAGGCCAGGATTTATAAATGGCACAGACATAGGCACAAAGACTATATTAATTTTGATAATGGAGAATACATTTAAAGGCAGAGAAAAAACAGTTAAACTGCCTGAGCAAACTGCTTGAACAGAAAACAGAAAACTGACAAAACAGGTAAAAACTAACAGAACACAAACAACCCGATGATTAATATGTTAACATTTCAGAACTAGGAAATACATTTTCAACTTAGCCATTAAAATCAAATTGCTTTCAGAACAAATAGTCGGTATGGGATGGTCAATGAGTTCAGAAGACTTATTGAAGTTCGACTGGAAAATTTTTAGTAAAATCCTGTAAGTGTGAACGTGTTGCAGAAATAAACTTTGTAGTTGACAGTAACATGAACAATAGCATTAGAAAAACATCTAAAGCGTGCTTTCATACCTCAAACTATTACAGCACAGTGCTTGACTATATATGTGCAGGAAATTTGTTTGACTCTAATGATAAATACTCTAATTTCCAGTCTTATTTATATCAATTGGAACAAAATGGAGGTGTAAAAGGAAAAACAAATTTTGTTGCAGTCTCTTCGAAAAGAAGTACTGCAAAATGATTTTGATAAAGCAAATAGGATTAAGAAAGGACAAAAAGATTACAATCCATAGAAATTAGTGTACGGATTTGAAGATATATGCAAGATGATTTTGGAATGGCTTACGGATTAGACCATTAGAGCGAGGGCAGCGACCTAGATAAAGTGGATGGCAAACTTGCTAGGATTAGGAATTCAGTATTAAAGGACTCGGGAAAAATCTTTTAAAAAGTTCTATAATTACAGGAAAGTTGTTTTCACATCCAACTGGGGCATTCCGAGAATTGAACTCGGGACCTCTCGCACCCTAAGCGAGAATCATACCACTAGACCAAATGCCCTCGTACATGCAAGGTTTTCCGGGCGTTACAACTCAGCACTTTACAATAATTTATCAAAGTCAACCCAAACACAAGTCTCTCCATGTATTTTATTACGAAGTTTCTGTAGTTTTCCAATTACGTTCCATTCTTTCATTAATTGATATGGTGGGTTTACTAGTCCTTCGAATATTCGATGTCTTGTAATTTGCTTGGCTTTAGACTCCAAAACTGGGTAAAAATTTCCATTGTGTTTTTGGCAGCTGCTGAGGTTGAAAAATTAATGAAAAAATATGAAAGGTAATTTGAAACTGCCTAATATTCATAATAAAATCCATGTGCAGAGAAAATATGCTGTAAGAAATGTGAGGGCTGACTTTCATAAATTATATTAAAGTGTTAAATTCTAACGCCACGAAAGTGGCATATGTACGAGGGCATTTGGTCTAGTGGTATGATTCTCGCTTAGGGTGCGAGAGGTCCCGAGTTCAATTCTCGGAATGCCCCATTTTCCTTTTAAATGTCAAAAACATATTTTCTAGAATTATATGCTTCATACAAATCATTTTGAGCATTTATTTTCAAGAGACTGCGATAAAAATGAATTATATGCTTCATCCAAATCATTTTGAGCATTTCTTTTCAAGAGACTGCAACAAAAAATGTTTTTCCTTCTAACTGTATATAAATGAGAACAAATATGAGTTTCAACCAAATTCCCTGCACATTTATAGTTGAGCACTACGCTGTAATAATTTGAGGTATGAACGCTTGCTTCAGATGTCTTTCCAAGGGTATGATTCATGTTACTGCTAACTATACAGTTTATTTCTATACGAAGTTGTCATATTTCCACCATTTATTAAAATTTGCCAATCAAACTTCAATATCTAAGTCCTATGAAGTCATCGACCATTCAATACTGACTACTTGTTCTGAAAGACATTGAGTTTAATGGCAATGCTGAATATGCATTTCCTAGTTCTGATTCCTGAAAGAGTACTTTGCACACGCAAATGAGAATACAACAGTCAGATTGGAAGTAAATCTATCATATAGGTCATTGAAATGTGATGAATACAAGTGCTTGGATTATTTAACCCTATTGTCAATTCCTAGCTACCTCTATATTTTTAGTGCAGGTAGGCAGGTTTCAAATTAGCAAAATATGAAGCTGCTTAAGTGCCGCAAATTATTGTAGGTCATTGCACGCATAAAATGTGAAAAACAAAGAATTGGGAACACACAGAAAAACACAGCTAACACAAAGGGACGTACCCTAGGAAAACCAATTTTGTAAAATTTTGTAAGAGTATGAAATATGTCTTCTCTTGCCAGTATATCCTTATAAATACAAGAGTCAGATTGGAAGTAAATCTATCATATAGGTCATTGAAATGCGATGAATACAAGTGCTTGGATTATTTAACCCTATTGTCAATTCCTAGCTACCACTATATTTTTAGTGCAGGTAGGCAGGTTTCAAGTTAGCAAAATATGAAGCTGCTTAAGTGTTGCAAATTATTGTAGGTCATTGCACACATGAAATGTGAAAAACAAAGAATCGGGAACACACAAAAACACAGCTAACACAAAGGGATGTACCCTAGTAGGAATCCCAATTTAGTAAAATTTTGTAAGAGTATGAACTATGTCTTCTCTTGCCAGTATATCCTTATAAATTGACAAGCCAAATGCCTCCCCGAGGCCTTGAAGAAAATCAAGAGCACAACGATAATGTTCTTCTAGCTTGACTTTGTTTTGCAACATGCTTCAACACACTTTCATGCACCCCACTTACAACTCACAAAACTCTCAATCTAGAAGAACTACATGATCCTCAAAGGGTGTATATATGCACAAATTTAACAAACAGATCAAATAGAGAGTCCAACAGGCATTAGCTTTTGAAAAGATAGAATTCCAAGAGTTTGAGCTTCTTTGATTCCATGGAGTCTACAATTCTGTTTTTCTACATGGATTTGCAACTGTACAACCCATCCATCTACCCCATTCTATACTTATAGAGGGTGAGTTTTTCATGGTATGAAAATGCCTATCGAGTTTGGCTGCAGACTATCAATCAAGTTTTGTTTTCATATAGCTACCTTTAAGGCAGTGTTCTACAGGGACGCATCCTGGAGTTGGGTGACATACAGACATCCCGAGGACTTGGAGAATTTCAGGTAAAGATTTCGGAGACTATTTAATAGGATTCCTAAAATTAAGCCACCCACTTGCTAAATACTCTCTCTCTCTCTCTCTCTCTAATATTGAATCATGAAATGAGAAGAATTACAGAAAGTTCCGGAAGTCACAAACAGCAGCTGAAAAATAGTCAAAAGCAGCTGCTGTAGAAAAACAGAGAAACACTTAAATCCAAGACCTTGAAGTCAGCCACCTGTAGTAAGTCATTAGACTCACCCACAGTATATCTTTACAAAAAAGATTAAACGCAGCTGCAAGAGATAGCCAAGTGCAGAGGAATACAAGAAGACAACCCAAAGAGGTCAGCAAGGTATATTACAGTGTGACATAAATTTAACCTGTCAATGCCTCCATCCAAACAATAAAATGGCTGAGACCCAATACTGTTTTTCTGCATTTGACAAGCTGAATGGTTTCCCATCTTGAATCATTGCCTTGTGAGGTTTGTAGATGTAGTGCTAAAACTGCTGTAAACGTTCTTATTGCTGTCATTCGCACCACTGTTGCAACTGGCCCTGCTGATGCTACTCTTTCTGCTCAAGCTTCCATAACCTGGTTCCTCATTCTCAAGATTCTCAATTGTTTTGTCACGGTTGTTATACTCTTTTAGTTTCAGTGTTGCAGTCATCATATCAGTCATCATTGCTGTGACACTAATGGTATTAATATCTGTGTTGCTACTTGCTACTGAGGCTGTTCTAGTTGCTCATATTTATGCTGCATGTGTTCAGGGCTTAGGCTGTTACTTATGGGAATACATGAAGATGAATCCATGCTCATCTCGGGGCTTCCATGTTCCAGTAATCAGCATGCATTTCTCAACAAGACTGCCGGAGATTGATTAACGGCCCACTTAGAAACAACCTCTTACATTTTGTAACCGAGTTTTAAGATTACTTGCCTGCTGAGTGAGGTACTCATTGGCCATGAGCTGCTTCTTGATAGCAGAGATCATATTGGTCACTTGGAGTGATAAACTAACACAAATCAATTGGATTTCAATCTGTAGGGGAAGGAAGGTCTAAGAGAGGGCAGCCATACAATGGAACTTCCAAATGTGGTTAATAGTAACATGGTAACAGGTATTGGTGGTCACATTGTGGGAAGTGGAAAATCCGAGGACTGCTTTCCAGGACCAAGCAAAATGGAAGATGGCAGGGAATGTGGTCATAATGGAGGACTGGAGCAATCTGGCATGTGAGTGAAACCAGAAGCAGTGTTGGTTGGACTCAAGCATAGAATGGGCAAGAGGTGGGTACAGGAATTTAAGGCCCAACTGGAAGCTTTGAATGGACGAGTTTCCATGTAGCGAGTTATGATCATGAATCAGCTTTGGACTACCATATTCAAAGGCTAAGTTTGCTTCATTTAGCCCTGCTAATCTTACACATCCAAATAGAGTTGAGACAATGAGCAGGAGATAGAACAAGCATAAGTTGTTTGCAGATCACCTTGAGGGAGAAGATTCAGATGCTGCGACCATTGGGTCATCTCTAGTCCTTAAACAAGTTAGAAAGACAGTATGTGGACAGCAAAATTGAGAGATTTGAAGGTATACAACGTATGCTAAGATATCTAGTAATGGTGTCATGTTTCACCTCTTTCTACTCTTTAGGAATCCATGATGGATGAGGCTTGGGACATGTCATCAAGAATTTTGTTTTATGCATTGCCAATTGAGAGCTAGAGACAACACATAAGCACTCTAGAGTATCTAGTGTATTATTCACCTCCTTGATGGAAATTTGAATGAAGATCATTCTATTATCAGCGAAGTGGGAGTTAAGGGCCATAACATTGCCATGAAGAGATTCCTCGTATTAGGTTATTTGCATGCACATGTTGAAAGAGATCCAAGGGCATCAGTCATATGGACATAGAGGAAAGGGGCAAGAGGGGAAAATGGGATTTTGAAGGAGGAATTGTGGGGAAAGAGATCCA